>PVKH010042469.1:0-10818 GCA_004027955.1 Chaetophractus vellerosus
AAAACGGAGCCTCCCGCGAGCAGAGCAGAGTCGTCCGCCAGTGGGGCAAGCAGCCTGCAAGTGGGCAAGGCTGCTGCTCACCGGTGAGCTGACTTGGTGTGTCGCCGCAACGGGGGGAGACAAAGCGGACACAGAAGAACGTAAAAAAAAAAATGAACACAGCAAGAACAAGCAGAACAGTGGGGGGGGGGATACGTAAAAAGAATAAAATAAAATAAAAATAAAATAAAATAAAAATAAAAATAAGAAAGAGGGAAGCAGATGTGGCTCAAGCAGTTGGGTGCCCACCTACCACATGAGAGATCCTGGGTTCAGTTCCCAGTGTCTCCTAAAGAGGACGAGCAAGACAGTGAGCTGACGCAATGGGCTGGCGCAGCGAGCTGATGCAACAAGGTGATGCAGCGAGAGGATGCACTGAAGAGATACAGTGAGGAAACACAATGAGAGACACAACAAGCAGGGAGTGGAGGTGGCTCCCACATGGGAGGTCCCAGGTTAGGTTCCTGGTGCCTCCTAAAACAAAGACAAACAGAGAGCCAACAGAGAGCACAAAACAGTGAGGGGGTGGAGGAAAAATAAATAAATAAAATAAATCTTAAAAAGAAAAAAAGCTACAATGAGATACCATTTCACACCTATTAGATTGCCCACTATTAAAAAGTCAGAGAACTGTAAGTGTTAGAGAAGATGTGGAGAGATAGGAATGCTTTTTCACTGTTGGTGAGAATGTAGAATGGTACAGCCACTGTAGAGGACTGTTTGGCATTTCCTAAGGAAGTTGAATATAGACTTGCCATGTGACCCAGCAATACTATTACTAGGTATAAACCCAGAAGAACTGAGAGCTGTGACACGAACAGACATCTGCACATTGATGTTCATAGAGGCATTATTCACGATTTCCAAAAGTTGGAAACAATTCAGGTGTCCATTAACCAACGAATGGATAAGCAAATTGTGGTGTATTCAAACGATGGAATAATATGCAGCAGTAAGAAGAAATGAAGTCGTGAAGCATATGACAACATGGATGAACCTGGAGGACATTGTGTCGAGTGAAGCAAGCCAGATGCAAAAGGACAAATACCATATGATTGCACTATTATGAACTAAATATATTGTGTAAGCTCATGGAGTTAATAATTAGAATACAGGTCACCAGAATATAGAATGTGCGTAGAGAATGGAAATCTGAGGGTTAATCTGTGCAGAATTGGTAAAAAGGTTGTTTGTAAATCTTTGGAAATGAATGGAAATGGTGAAAGCACATCATAGTATTTGTAACTAGCAGAGCTATTATATGGGTATGACAGTGGTTGAAAGAGTAAGTCTAAGGTCATGTATATTACTAAAAGGAAAGCTAAAAAACACAACATGGGACTGTATAATATAGTGAAACCTCAGGTAAAACACGAATATGGGTGATATTGCATATATAAGACTGTTTTTACTAAAGATAAATACAAATAAACTAGATAGAAGCAAAACAGCAGCTGTGTAGGGCAGGGGAAGCATAGAGAGATTGAGATATGATGAGTTATTTTGTCTGTTTTTCGTTTATTATTATTATTCAAAAAATGAAAGTGCTCTAAAATGATTGAAGTGATGTATGCACAACTATGGGATTATACCATTGATTGTACGCTTTGGATGGATTTATGCTTTATTAATATGCATCAATAAAATTGATTTGTTAAAAAAATGAAAATAAAAATAAGAAAGTAAACATAAGAAAAGATGAGAAAATAAAAGCAAACTTGAGACAGCTACTATTAACATTTTGTAGGATTATTATAGCAGTCGTACTTTCACACACACACACACACGTTTTAAATGGGTTTCCAAAATACGTACTCTGTAACATAATTTTATTAACTCAATATTTTATGGACATTTTTATATGATTATATATTCTTCTAATATTCATTCCTTAGGTTGCATAGTATTTTAAAACTTGTATGTAATTGATTATAGGACATTTAGGTTGTTTCTAGTTTTTGTGGGTTTTTTTTCACTTTCATGTTCATTGTAGCAGTGAACATGTTGTAGTTAAATGTAAATCCGTTTTTTCATGTTTTCTCCCTTTATTGGTCATGCCTGAACGGTTCTTTCTCATCTCAAGTTAGTGCTAACTCATTTTTTTCTTGTAGTTTTTTCCCTATTTTATGTTTAAATATATAATCTAAATTTATGTAAACAATGTATGGCAATTATTTTGGAATATAGCATGAGATAGAGAGCTAGTTTTCTTTCAAATGGGAATCAGTTGCTGCAACTTAATTTATTCAATTTTCATTGTTTTCCCACTAATATACTAAATGTGTGTGTCTAGTCTGTCTGTCTATACTGTGTAAATACAGAAGAGTTCTAATAATTACAGAGGGGCAGTTTTCCAATTATTATTTTAAGGCTTTTCCTTGTAGTGTTTTCATGCATTTATATTATACATGATATATTAGACACACTCTGTTTTCTTTTTGTTTATTTTTTTATTCAAATTATATTATAAGCTATCAAAATTACTTGAAATGTTATTTAAAATAACATTTCTTAAGGTATTATTTTTGAAAACAGAAAAGCAAAGAGAAGGAAAAATGCCTTATAATCAAATTACCCATGTAACTTCTATTAACATTTTTCAAATTTGAAACCAAGTGTATGGCTAAAAAATGTCAGAGTAGATAAAGGAAAAAAAAAAAGAAAGAGAAAACGCCTCTCTTTTCAAACCGTACTTAACCCATGGTCTTCCTTTCCAAAGGAAACTAACATCAAGTTTCCCATGTATTTTTCTTGAAAATAAATTTATGGTGAGTGGCTGTGTGCATGCAACTGTGTTTAAGTATCTGTGGGTACATGTATATCTGTGTCATGTGTAGGTGTATTCATTTTTATGTACACTACAGAACACAGACTATAAACACTGCTTTGCATCTTGCCTTCTTCACTTCATAATGAATCTTGGAGAACTTTCATGATCGGCGCACACAGATCTTCCTTCTGCGTAATAGCTGCCTGATGTTCACTGCCTTCGTGTACCATAAATTGGCTAATTTCCTATGAGTGAATATTTAGTTTGTCTCAAGGTTTCTGTTTGTTTTTCCTTGCTATTATAAACAACACAAAGGCAATCTTTGCAAATGTATTTTAGTGGGTTTCTAATACGCATACAATCAATTCCTAGCAGTGAAATTATTGAGTCAAAGAGTATATACATTTTGAATTTGGAGGGATACTGGGAAATTGTTCTCCAAAGAGAATGAAACAATTTACAATTAACAAGTAATATATGAGAGTATCTGTTTTCCTACATTCTTAGCAATACCAAATTTTATCAATATTTTATTTTTGGACAGTCTGATTGGCAAAACAATATCTCACTGTTTTGATTTGCATTTATTTCATTATGAAGGTAACTTTTAGGCTTTTGTATTTCTATTTTTGTTAATCATCTATATTCTTGTCCATTTTTCTACTGGATGACATAAGTAGTGGTTTGAAGAAGCACTTTAAAAATTAAAGAAAGTATCTCTTTTCCTGTCATATATTTGCAAATATTTTCCCTAGTATTTGTTTATGGTGTTTTTTGCTACATAGCTCTTTAAATTTTTTTCATATTTCAAATTTACATATCTTTTCTGTTATAGCTTTCAAGTGTCTTGCTTAGAAAGGTCTTTCCCTTTCAAAAGTTGTAAACATATTCACCCATGTTTTCTTCCAGATCTTTTACGATTTTTTTCTTACACAATATAATATTTTTAGTAACTGTTTTATTAAAATGCAACATATACAAAGAAAAGTGCACAAATCAAATGTGTACAACTTAATGAAATAAAAAATTATAGATGTTCCCATGTAGCCAATGTATATATTAAGAAACAAAACATTACCAGCAAAAAGAAAAAAGAACAGAAAGAATATCACCAGCACCCCTGAAACCCCATTTATATCCCCTTCCAATCATTGCTGCCCTCCAAGAGTAATCACTATATTGACTTCTGATATAATAGATTTGTCATACCATATATACTCTTCTGGTTTCTTTACCTCAAAGTGATATTTATGACTTCCATCCATGTTGTGTATATTTGTAGTTTGTTTATTCTCATTGCTGTAGAGTATTCCATTGTATAAATATAAAACAATTTATTAATCCTTTCCACTATTGACAGATATTGGGGACAGTGCTTCTATAAACATATCTTTTGATGAACATGTGTACATTTTTTTTTCTGGGCTTACTACACCTAGGAGTAGAATTGCTGGGTTCATCTTTAGTAGTTACTTCCAAACAGTTTTCCAAAATGGTTGTACCAATTTATACTCTCCCTAGCGGTGTATAAGAGTTTCACTTGTTTCACATCCTCACCAACTTGACATATTCTTTCCTTTTCATTTCAACCATTTTGTGGAGTGTGGAGTAGTTTCCCTCTGTGGTTTTAATTTGCATTTCTCTGATGGTTAATGAAGTTGAACGGTTTTTCATATTTAATTGGCCATTTAGGTATGCTCTTTTGTGATGTTCCTGTTCAAGCCTTTTGTCTATTTTTCTCCTGGATGGTCTATCCTTTTTCTTATTGATTTGTACAAATTCTTTATATGTTCTACATAAGAGCCCTGCACATTGCAAATATAGTCTCTCATTCTATGGCTTGTCTTTTCATTCTCAATGCTATCATTTGATAAAGAAGTAATTTTAATATAGCCAAAATTACCTTTTTTTTTCCTTTTAGGGTTAGTGTTTTCTTATGTCCTGATGCAACATCAATTTTTTACATTTCTTTAAATATTTTAGCATGTTTAATGAAATACAGTTGACATAAAGCAAACTGAACATAAGCTTTTGTTTATGGATGGATAATGTCCATTTTTTTAGATTGTCAAAGTTTCATGAGTGTATATATATATGTCAGAACATCAATTTTAATAGTTCAATAATATTTCATCTTATGGAAATATCCTAACTTTTTTTTGAATTCCTCTTATGTTTGGGCAATGAAATTGTTTTCTTTTTTTTCCATATTATAAAAAAGAATAGCTTTTGTTAAATATCACAGGATAAAACAGCATGGATGAGCAGATAATAATGAATGTGGTTTGTGGAAGACAAGAAATGGGAGGTTCCTTGGCAATGCTAGAGTGTGAAGACAGAAGGAGAAAAATAATGCCTGGAGTGACTAGCAATATTTGCACTGTGCTGGGTTTCAATAATGGGCTGTGATCTGTTTTGATATACTGTCCTATGCTCTGAAAGCAAGCGATAAGGTATGTAAATAGTGTGGCAAGGGATGTTGGCCTAGCTTGTTGACAGCTGCCTCCTTTGGGAAAATATAACTGAAACAGGAAAGAAATGACCTTTTTCTCTTCTTAAAAATTATGGGTGTCTGCTCCTTTTTTGAAAAATCAGAACATATATGTGTAGAAAGTTAAAATCATTTCTTATCTCCAGTTCCACTCCCCACAGATAAGCACTAAAAATATTTTGGACGTAGCCTTTTAGGCATTTATATGCCTAGTCTCCCTCTTCCTCTCTCCCCCCTACATATACAAACTCACATACACGCTTTTAAAAAATAGGATTGCTTTAAACATACTGCTTGGCAACTTGTTTTCACTTGTTATCTTGAAGGTTCTCTTCCATACCAGTATGCTACATAGGTGTCTGCTACCCTACTTTGCCTACCACAACTGAGGCTGCAGCTGAGAAGCCCCAGTCTCAGTCCCAACACCTTTAGTCACCAAGACAACTCTTGCTGAGACCACAGGGGAGAGAGGCCAGCAGATGGGCAGCTTGCCAGGGTGAGCGGGTGGCTGGGCACTGACAAGATCTCCGTCACAGGAGTCTTTGCCCCAGTTCCCACACAACTGCCCTTCCAAATGAGGGCTGGCCTCCCTCCCTGTCCAGTTGTCTCTCCTTCAGGCCATGGGTAGGAAACCTGGAAGCCTACAGAGATCCAGTGGATCAAATAAATGAGTGAAGCCGGCTAGGTAGAAGAGTGGTGAATCTGTATGAACTAGAGAGTGCCAGTCCCGTTTCAGGGGCAGCCACTACCTACATGATTATCCCCTCGTCAGGAAAGGATATTGCCAGATCTCTAAATTTTCAAGGGAAGCTGAAAATCTGATTTCTAGATGCTGGCAGGTAACTTTTTTCAATGTATCTAGGTCTTTACCCTTTATTTTACTTTTTAAAATAAATTTAATTTTTAGAACAGTTTTAGATTTATAAAATAATGTCAGAGATTGTACAGAGAGTTACTGTATACACTACACCCAGTTTCCCCTATTACTAATACCTTCATTAGTTTGATACTGTCTTAGTTTGCCAGGGCAATACACAGACTAGTTGGCTTAAACAACAAGTATTTATTGTCTCACCTTTTTGGAGGTTAGAGGTCCAAACTCAAGATGTTGGCAGGATCATCCTTTCTCTGAAGTCTGTAGGATTTTGGTGGTGGCTTGCCAGTGATCCATAATTAAACTCAATCTCTGCCTCCATCACATGGCCTTCTCTAACTCTGCATCAGTCATCAGAGTTCAAATTTCCTTTTATCATAAGGAATCCAGTCATTTTGGATTAAGTTTCACCTTGATTCAGTTTGGCCTCTCCATAACTAATAGCATCTTTAAAGGTCCTTTACAAATGGGTTCACATCCTAGGACCAGAGGTTAGGATTTGAACTTCTTTTTGTGGGGGAAATGATCAAATCCATAACAGGTACCTTTTGTTACAATTGATGAACTAATATCAATATATTATTATTAACTAATCATTAACTAAAATAATAATATTTTATTACTTCTTAATTAGTTTTTACCTAATGTCTTTTTTTCTATTCAAGGATTCCATCCAGCCACTATATTAAATGTAGTCATCATGTCTCCTTAGGTTCCCCATGGCTATTCTGGGACTTTGTTTTTGATGACCTTGACAATTTTAGGAGTTTTCATCAAGTATTAATTTTAGAAAATCCCTCAATTGGGGTTTTCTGATATTTTTCTCATAAAATATCAGGGACAGGGACTATGGGCTTTGGAGAGGAAGACCTCAGAGGTAAAATGCCATTCCAAGCATATCATATCAATGTGGGGTTGGGTAGGCTACAAGAGTCATAAGACAGTGACTGAGGTAAGGATGGAGGGTGGTTTAGGGAAGAGGTAGGCTGGGAGACTATAGGATGGAGACAGAGATGGGGTAGGGGTACAAAGGGAGGGGAGAGAGTTTGAGGGCTTGCAGAGGAGGAGCTCAAATGATGGGTGTTTGAGGATGCCCCCAAATAGAAATGTCTTATCTCAGGCTCTGGACATACTTGGAGTCTTTTTAGTAGTTTAAGACAGACATCAGAACACCAAGTTTGTGCCCAGTTTTCTCTAACAAAAGTAGATGTATGCAATATTCAGATATTAATTCCTCACCCTGCTGCCAGCTTTTCTTCTGAAAGTGACGTTCTTCACTTGTCCAGTTGTTCAAAGGATCCCAGAAGCCAGCTGACATTGCTTTTTTTTAGTGATTTGGGGATGAAGAATAAAGGGAGTGCCCAAGCCTTGCAGCAAGTCTTAGTAGGTCTGGCTGGCTAATATTCCAGAACAGGGAGCCATTCAAACTCATTTGATACGTGGCCAGTAGTGAAATTCAACCATATCTCTTTCTAATATAGAAATCCGATGGGCATTCTTCTCTTTAAATTCTAATTGAAGCAATACAAAGCAAGCTCAAACTCTCTTTCTTGCTACTGCCTACGGAGGTGGCAGTCATATCCTACCCAGCATCATGGCTGCCCTCAACCCCTCAAGAAGCCCAAGATGGTTAAAAAGAGGACCAAGGAGTTTATCCTGCACCAATTAAACCCATGTGTCAAAATTAAGCATAACTGGCAGAAACTCAGAGACATTGACAACAGGGTGCAAAGAAGATTCAAGGCCAGATCTTGATGCCCAACATTGGTTATGGGAACAACAAGAAAACAAAGCCATGCTGACCAGTGGCTTCTGAAAGTTCCTGGTCCACAATGTCCAGGATCTGGAAGTCTTGCTGATGTGCAACAAGTTTTACTGTGCTGTGATTGCTCACAATGTTTCTTCCAAGAACCACAAAGCCATGGTGGAAAGAGCAGCCCACTTGGCCATCAAAGTCACCAATGCCAATGCCTGACTACACAGAAAAGAAAATTAATAGACAGCTCATATGCAAGTTTTATTTGTATTAAATAAAACCACATACAGTCTGCCAAGAAAAGCAAGCTTGAGTTTTTAGGCAAACAGGGAATTTCTAAGCATTAGATACATTTGTCCTTGTTGTAATATAAAGAAAGTCAGGCTGTCTTCTAAGAAAGATGTAGATAGCTTTTCATATAGCTTACTTGATAAAATTAGAAAAATAACCATGGCTTGTTAGTCATATCTGTTTACCATAAGAATGGAAAAATTATTACCTGAGGATATCAGAGAGTTTTAAGCCAAAAGAAGGATTTCCCTAAGAATCTCCTTTAAGTGGGGGCAATAAGGGATCAGTGGTTAATGCTTGTACTTATGAACCTTATTCTTGTAAAAGTGAAACGTAGCCTGATAACAACCAATGCCTAAAAGTTATTTCATGAAAATCTCTTTGTTATTCAAATGTGGCCTCTCTCTAAACCAAACTCAGCAAATAAACTTACTATTTTCCCCCCAACATGGGGCATGACTGCCAGGGATAAGCCTTCTTGGCACCATGGGATTACTACCAAGTGCCAGTCAGCAATGCATTTTGACAAAGACCTTGAGCAAAAGGGGGAAACATTAAATACAAAAGAGTTTTTATGGATAAGAGATTTCAAAGTGAGTTGGCAGGTCATTTCAGAGGTTATATGCCTCAGGCAGATCTCACTAACTGCCACAGTAAACAAAGCTTCAAATGGGGTGCTCTGGAGGGCTCTAGAAATGTCTAGACACTATAGGCAAGGCACACAGCCTCATGAAATCTGCACCCCATAGGTGGGCCTTATCTTGGAATATACGATAATCTGTTTCCCCAATGTAACAGAGTTAGACTCATTTATAATTTCCCTACTCATGATTCTTCTACCCCTTTTATGTGAACCTATAATTAGCACCATACCCGTTAAATAAATGTTCCACAGACTTAAATCTTCGGTCTGATCATATGCCAATTGAACCATGCATCTCTACAGAGTTTTGGCCAATACCTACTCCATCAGACTCACCCAGGACAACTAACAAAATGATGATAAAAGACAACTCTCATCCCAAATAAACAAATGGTATCTACAACTGCAAGCAAGAGTTCCTTCAATCTGCCCTGTAAGATCGAATCCCCCTCCCAATCTGAAGCAGAGTGGGCAACATCATCCCCAAAAGCCTCAAAATTGAGGTATGAACAAACATAAGGGAGGAATGCAACCATGGACCAAAGTAGACTTATTATTATTCTAGTAATGGAAGAACTTGCAACATTGATATAAAGATAGTGGTTACCAGAAGTTCTGAGGGGAGGAGGAGGGAAGAATAGGTGGAACATAGGGCATTTTTAGGACATTGACATTGTTCTGCATGGTATTGCAGTGGCAGATACAGGCCATTATACTTTTTGTCAAAACCTTTAAAACTGTACGGTGCAGAGTGTAAACCATAATGTAAACTATAGACCTTG
This sequence comes from Chaetophractus vellerosus, assembly GCA_004027955.1. NCBI lineage: Eukaryota > Metazoa > Chordata > Mammalia > Cingulata > Chlamyphoridae > Chaetophractus > Chaetophractus vellerosus. Next base: position 9,647 of record PVKH010042469.1, read on the forward strand.
GCTAGTAGTAATGCTTCAGTATTTGTTCATCAATTGTAACAAATATACCACACTAACGGAGGATGTTATTAATAGAGGAAAATGTGGGAGGGGGAGAGGTTGGGTTATATGGGAATCCTTTATACTTTTGATGCTATTTTTCTGTAATCTAAAACTTCTCTAAAAATACAGTTTATTTATAAAATAAATAAGGGATCAGTGAGTGTTGATGAGGGAATGCTGAGGGATGAATTACAGCATGAGCTGCCCATACCAGAATGCATTGACACTGTGGCGGGGAATTTAAACTCTGGGAGACCTGTTAATTGCTGCATGGTCCTCAGTTTGATCAATATGATGAACATCTTATTTTCCTTGGTTCCTGGGAGTAGAATAACTGGGTCAGTAGTGTTAATATTTTTTATGATATATTGCATTTTACTTATTTTTCAGCAGCTTTATTGAGATATAATTCACATACTATACATTTAAAGTTAAAATTCAATGACTTTTGGATTGTTTCCACTTTTGAGCTATTATGAATAATGCTGCAATGAGCTTTCACATACAAGCTTTTGTGTGAACATTTGTATACATTTCTCTTGGGTATATGTCTAGGAGTAGAATTGCTGGATCATATGGTAACTCAAGGTTTAACCATTTGAGGAACTCTCAGACTGTTTTCCAAAGTGCCTGCACCGTTTTACATCCTACCAGCAGTATATGAGTAGTATATGAGGATTCCAATTTCAACTCATACTCACCAACACTTGTTATCTGTCTTTTTAGTTATAGCTATCATTGCGGGTGTGAAGTTGTATTTTCTTGTGGGTTTTTTATGCTTTATTTATTTATTTATTTATTTTATTTTTAGGATACCTCAATTTACATAAATGTTACACAGAAATTTTAGGGATACCCATATGCCCCACCTCCCACACCTCCCACAACCTCCCACATATACATCCTTCATCAGCGTGACACATCACCTGTGATAGATATACACATTTTGGGGCTTTGCCACCAAGCATGGACCACAGTTCAGACTGTAGACCACCCTCTCTCCCACACAGTTCTGCATGATACATGATGATATAAAATGGCCTATATCCTCCATTGCAACATCACCCAAGACAATTCCCAAGTCCCAAAAAAGCCCCCGTATTACAACTGCCCTTCCCTCTCCCTGCCCC
>PVKH010042470.1:0-10821 GCA_004027955.1 Chaetophractus vellerosus
AGCAAGTAATCTGGCCTAGATGCAGCAAGCATTTAGAATCCACACAGAATTGGAGTAAAGGAAAAGATAATCCAGCATCATGCTGTGAGATGATTAGAAGGGAAGCACCATCAAAATAATCTAGGCATGGTGAAACCCTATATTAGAGAGAGCACTAAGACATTAAAAAGACACCAAAGACTACACCCATCGTACATGGTGATCAATATGTTAAATGCAAAGATGAAGGTCAAAAGTGAGCCTAAGGTTTAGAGTTACCTGGTATGATGATGGAAGCTAATTTACGAGGCTGTATCTGAGTGTGTTTCAGGGTGTAGAAGGGAGTGCAATTGATAATGTTTGTAAAATGGCATCTCCTTTACTAAAAACGGTCTATGCCCTAATTCAAGGTAGTTTCTTTAAACTGAAGACCATGGAATGACTGAGTTGTGGTCAGTTTGAATCTTTTAGAAAATGTCTTGCTTTCTACTATACCATTAAGATGCAACCCTGAGGCATATTTTGAGTCTTTAAAAAAATGACAAATGGCAATTCTTCGGAAGCTATAGGTATAAAACCAAGCATCCAGTTGTCCTTGGCAAAACTATATTTCTAAAGATTCTTTACAAAGAAAAGAAAGAAAGAAACTCACATAGACCAAGGGCCTTATATGTACCAGGTATTATGCGCGCTGGACACCTTTGTATGACTTCGTCATTCATCATCCCACAACCCTGGGTGGCCCTTACTATTTCTACCACCAATAGGGATGTTGTTTATGGTGTGGAAGGGATACCTCAAAGAGGCTGAGTAAGGTCACACCGTAGATGGTGCAGTGTGAATTCAAACCTAGGTCTTCTGGTTTGGTATTCTCCAAAAGGGTATGGCCCTTCTCTAAACATGTAAGAAAAAGGAAAAGGACTTGTCATAAGTGTCTTTATAAAAGAATAGGGGAAAAAAGGAAGAGAAAAGGAGGAAATGGAACAAGATAGGAAAGGAGGAAGAAAAATCATCATTAATATACTTAATGAAGAAAACATAAAAATCTTGAATAATTTTAAGGCAAATAATAAAACATAAACTAGATAAATAAATGCTAAAAGGATATAAAGGAAATGTTTACACAGAGAGTCATGAAATTAATTGCGTTTAATCTATTATGGATTAGCACAGAAACTAAAAATAATTTCCTAATCTGTGATAATACTAGGGACTTCCTAAGGGAAAAGAAAAAATAAATTGAAACAAATGATAAAAATTTTAAAACCTGAAAAATTTTAAATTTCCAATATTATTTAGAAATTAGGTATGATCACTTTCATCTAAGGGTGCCAAATGCCTGTGTTTTGCTTCTCTACCTCAGTAAGCATATTTTTTCTCACCATTCCCCTAGTGTAAGACCCACCATCATTTCACAGCTTAGTCATGAAGTTCAAGAACAGAAACTCCAATAATTGTCCATATAAATTAATGTTTGACCTATACAGCACTAGAGAAAACAAAATGCTTCTTTCCAATCCATGAATCATAACCTAATAGTGACCTTCCCACAAAAGAGCTTGACTCCTTTTTAATGTGCAAGTTAAAAATAACTTAATAAGCACAAAAGGTTTCAGTAAATATTGGACTTTGGAAAAGAATTTTCAATAAAGTCCTTCTTTGGAATGTGACTCTGTATTTCAGTGCTCGTCAACCTTGGCCATGCATCAGAATCACCAACAAAGCTTTATAAAAATGCCTGCTGAATCATGGCTTCTGAAGGTGAGGTCTGGGTTTCTTTGTCTATAAAAACTCCTCAAATAATTCTGTTGCACAAGTGGGATTGAGACTTATAATATAAACAATATATAAATAGTTCTTTGGTGAGCTTTCTCTGAAAAGAATTAGTTAAGCATGTTGCCATACAAACTTAAAAAATAATAGTAAATGCTCCCTAATAAGAAGAATTTGACCACTAAGGGAGCTTCTCCTCCCCACCCAACTTCATTGCTCCACAGAAAAGCTGTCCTTCCACAATCTGTACACCTCCAGGCTATCCCAGTCTCAGCAGCTGTAATAAATTCCTAGCATATTTCCAATGTAAACCAACCCAACCTTTGAATCTAAATCTCTCCAAGTCTCTCCTAAAGTTTAACTGAAAATGTACACCTCATTTCAACTTTCCATTTGCCTTGTATTAGTCAGCTGGTATGGTTTAAAAATGTTTAGATAGAAAAGCTCAGATATGATCCAACTTTTATTGTAATCAAATGTTAACTGGATGGTTCATGCTACTAGGTATTTGGCTACTACAGACATTTGAGCATAATTACTGTTAATGAATGTTGGCCTTTTTTCTTTAGAAAATGATAATGGAACTTATTCAAAAAATATTTATTTCGACACTATTATTGCTAGACACTGTGAAATGGTCTGGGGATACCCTCATGCCCTTGTCACATTCTGATAGGAAAGCATTCGACAAACGATTATTTAATGGATGTTAAGATGTAGAAATTGTACTCTATGTTCTAGGATCTCACAGTCTATGGGAGAGACAGATTTATAAACAAAAACTTCCTTTACAATTAGATACGTGTCACAATAGAGGTAGTAAATTGTCACAGGATCACCAAGGAAAGAGCAACCTATATGGGAGGAGTCAGTGCAGGTCTTTCAGAGAGAGTGACATCTAAACTAGGATGAGTGGAATTCTCCAGGCAGATAAGAAGAAAAGAGCATTTCAAACAGAAATCGTATGTGCAAGTCTCAGAGACAGAGAAAACCATGGCACATTCAGAGAAGAGTGAGCAGTTCATAGAATATATAGCACAAGGCTCACTGACTCTCATCATCCTGGGTAACTTAAACAGACATTTCAGGGCATGCATCCAATTCCCTGGCCTCTAGATTTCTCCCTTCCAACAATGATTCTTCTCACTCTTCCCAACCTCCCACTCCCACTGTCCTATCCTGGTCATTATATTATATTATAAATAGCTGTTAGCACCTTCAAAATCTAACTTTCAAGATTTCAAACATTCCATTCTCTGAACACTTTCTCCTGCCTTTCCAGCACACTTGTTTTAGATGCCCTCACTACAAAATTTCTTCAACCCTTTTGGGATACACATCAATTGACAGGCCTATCACTTATTCACTATCTGCCTGCATCATCTCATTTCCCTCCTCATACCAATTACTTACTTACATATGCTTTCAACTCCCCTGCCTCTCTCTTCCTCAACTGATAAAAACCCAAATTGAATCCAATTCTCTACCTACTCCATGCCTGAATACTAGCAGTTGAACATGGCTGGAGAAAAACACCAAATCATGCCAACTAGTCCCACTTTACATTTCTGATCACTAAGCCCAAATGAACTCATTCCCAGCCCAGGGGGACTGTGCCCTTGCTGCTTCTTTTGCTTAGAATGGTTTTCCCTCTTATCTTCTTGTGGCTTGCTACCTTGCTTTCTTAAAATCTTGCTTAAATGTCACCTTCCTAAAGTGGCCTACCCTGCCACCCTATCTAATGGAGCTCTATTCTTGCCTGTCTCTATCTCCTAACTCTGCTTTACTTGTCTTCATAGGACTTACCATGGGACTTTTTTGTTTATCATCTGTTTCTGCTGCTAGAATATAAGCTCCGTGAGGGCAAAAACTGTCATGTTCACTACTATATCTCCATGTGTCTGGCATATGGTAAACAATGAGTAGATATTTACTGAATAAATGGATGAATAATGACTTTCTGTGTAGCTAAAATTGCAGCAAGGGAATTAGAATGTGAATCTAAAGAGATATCAATAAAAGGGACATTTCATTTAATCCTCACAGTCCTATGAAGTAGGTGCTTTTATTACCTCAGTTTTACAGAGAAGATCGTTGTGATGGTTTGAAGCTATTTGTACCCCAGAAAATTATGTTCTTAAAACTAATCCATTCCTTTGGATGTAAACAGATTGTAAGTAGGGCCTTTTGACTAGATTACTTCAGTAAGGCGTGGCCTCAGGTGGGTCTTAATACTCACACTAGAGTCCTTTATAAGAGAATGAAATTCAGAAAAGAAAAAAAGCCATGGAAGCAAGAGGCTGGAGGTAATGAAACCCAGGAGACACTGCCATATGCCTTGCCATGTGACAGAGGAGTTCAGGATGGCCCGCAGCCAGTCTTTGGGAAGAAAGCATCGCCTGATGAGGCCTTGATTTGGACATTTTTCTCAGCCTCAAAACTGTAAGCTTATAAACTCATAAATCCCCCTTACAAAAGCCAACTCATTTCATAATATCTGCCATATGGTAGCCTGGCAGACTAAAACAGTTACTTAAGCTCAGAAAGATTAGGTAACTTTTTAAGGTCACATCATTATAAACTTTTTAAAAATTCATTCTCCAATTAGAAATACCTTCCTTTCTTCATTATTTTTGTTCTTTAAAATCAATCAACTAATGGACTAAGCACCAAGAATGAACTGAGCTTGCTATTATGTGCCCTAGGTGATTTCCCTTAGGAAGGGAAACCACTGATGATGTGGACAGAGATCTTCTTGCCTTCAAGAAATATTAGATAAAAAACATTTATTTATGAGGTGTCTTTGAACAACACTTCCTCTGAAATGAGACACTTTTCAGTTCTGTAACTGAAATAGAAATAGAAAAGTAGCTCGTCAACCTTGGCCATGCATCAGTATAATTTCTTACAATAGAAGAGTAATATAACATCAAAATGACTTAAAATAGATATTTATAATAGAAAAATAACTATAACAGCAAAATAACTATTAATTATAAGCAACTGTAACAGAGAAAAACTGTGTAAGGGAGCATTTTTAAATATGGTGCATTTCAGAAAAATGAAGTCCATGTCATTAGTAATGTGGGAATGGCATTTTAATCTAAACACCAAAAAGTATGTCCCTTGTAGACTTAATTAAAAACACATACACACACAACATTTTTCCCTTCCCACAGCCATCTAAATCAGGGATGGCAAACCTTTTCTGTAAAAGGCCAGATAGTAAATATTTTAGGCTTTGCAAGCCATGTAATCTTGAAGAGTCACAACTATTCAACTCTGTTATCGTAGCATGAAAGCAGTCATAGACAAAAAGTCAATGAATGACCATAGCTGTATTCCAATAAAATTTTATTTACAAAACCAGGTAGTGGGCTGAATTTTCCCTGAGGATAGTAGTTCACCAATGCCTGATCTATAGTTTTAGATACCATATTCCTAGATTAGAAAACATGAGCAGAGAAAGACAGTCTTTTCTCATTCTAATGCAAATTATTCATTGTTGAAGTCTAACTAGGCAAATATTAGTACTTATTGTAAGGAATAGGTTGCAAAAGGGTGGAAGGTAGTACAAACTGCAAGATCATATCTCTACTGGAGCCTATCATAAAAAAATAATTTTTAAAACCCCCCCAATTTGCTACTGATATATACCTGCCATAGAGCAAAGCAGATTTTCACTTTCCCCACAAATATGATGATTTGTGTGCTGAGGCATAGATACTAAGAAAAAAGCTCTAAAAAGGCTATTTAATCCCTTTGACCTTTCTACCTTCATCCCTAGAGAAGGAATTACACACACACTAGCATTTCTCCAACAGTACATACAGTATTCTCACGGGAAAACTCCCTCTCTCAAAGTAATTTCAGTAAGTAAGAACATAAGGCACAATTAAATCATACTATCTGCAAATTACTTTTTAGGTTATTTTTAATTTTTCACCCAATTCCTTAAGAAGCTAATTCATTCAACAGAAAATATTCATAACCAAAATGTTCAAGTTTATTTACCTAACTTGAGTTTCAAATCATGTTTAGTCATACTTGGGGATCTGTAGTGAAAAAATCTATGAGATTGTTTTCCCAGTACCAATTTCAGGGACTCAACCTCCACCCAACTACATGGTTCCCACAGTACTACATGATCTCACCCTGCAGCCACCATTAACTTTTCCAAAGTCTCCCAAGTCAGAGCAATCAGAGTCATTTCTGGGGAGTTTTAGAACAAGAATGAGAGAGTCCAGGTGGCTGAAAGAGTCATCTACAAAACCTGAGAGCTATTGGCAAATATGTTTCCTACCACACCGAGAAAGCTTAGCAGCAACAAGAGAGAAGAAAATTAACATGCAGAAGAGATAACACAAGATGCACAAGAGATGACAGAGTTATAATGGCATTTGAGTCCCTGGTTCGAACCGTATCTGTAGCCTAGTTGCAAACCCACCTGCCCATTCCAAGTCGTCCTTCCATTTCCATTGTCTACTGTAACTTTCAAGTAAGGGTACTGATGTTTTAACTACTCTTACAATTATTCTTGAAATATCTGTTCTCTGCTCTATTCACCTAAGAGATCCCATGACAAGACAAGACAATAGGGAATGATTCATAAGGCTGGAAATTAGTTCAGAAATATATTCCACCAAAAATAGAGTTATAACATACCCATCATGTTATTATATAAATAAATGTTCTGGTCAACTTCGATTAAAAAAAAATCATTGAGACATTAGGAATATTAAAAATATAGAGGGACCGGCTGTAGCCCAGTTGGTAGGGCACCGGTTTACCACATGGGAGGCCCCGGGTTCAGTCCCTGGGGCCTCCTCAAACGAGCAGACAGCCTCGAGAAAGCAAGCAAACGCGGGCGGGGCACGCCGCCACGGGCAAAGGCAAGCCCTCGCGGACAAAAAGGCAAGCCCCCATGGGAAAAGGCAAACCCTTGCAGACAAAGGAAAGCCCTCGTGAGCAAGGGCGAGCCCCCGCAAGCAGGTGGGCCACCACGCCGGTGAGGTGACTCAGCGGGCTGCCCCAGCAGGGGGAGACAAGTAGACACAGAGGAACGCAGAGGAAAAAAAATGAACACAGCAAGAACAAGCAGAAGGGGGGAATGTATAATAAAAAAATAAAATAAAATAAAAATATAGAAAACAATTTAGATAAGGACCTTGATGATTAAATAGAGGCCATTATAGTTTGGCATACCATGACACGATTTTATTTATTAGCCTTGTGGAGTCAGTTAATTTTTCACCCTTAACTTTTCTGCTGAATGTGTCTTGAATTTCCATAGGTTTGATACTTATTTATTAATATATTTGGCAAATAGTCATCAGGTATCTACAGTATACCAGGAATGATACTGAAACCAAGTGACTACAAAAATGAGTAAGACTTACAGTCTTATTTATACCATCGAGCATATACAGTGTGTACTCCTTTTCCATTCCCATTCCCTTCCCTCCCTTCTTTCTACACACATAGTATACTTATATACATGTGTGTATGTGTGTAGGAAGAGGGGAGGGTAAGGAATGGAAATGGAAAAAGAGAGGATTGGAGAGGTTTTGTATGTGCAAATTCTTGTTCTCAACTTGGAAACTTTGATATTGTATGTGACAACATAGTGCAGCAAAGTATAGGCTTAAATCTAAAGTAGCTTCGTCCTAGCATTCAGGCATGCCTGGGTATATCAGGAGACCATGTGGGACAGGAATTATGGGGCCTTATTTATTTGATAGGTGAGAAGGCTTCAGGAAAAGAATTCATCCCAAAGGCAGAGAGAGTCAAAGAGCAATCAGAAATAGTGATCACTCACAATCTCCCTCTGGCTCATCTTCATGGACTCCTAAATACTGAAAAGTAAAAAAGTAAAATGAGGGGGCATTTCATCCACCAAAATTTCCATAGGTCACTGAGAATGTTGGTGAACTGCATCCTCACCATCGGTGGCTTTGGCAGCATCAGGATAATGCAGATATCAGTTATCATACTGAGCTACAACAACACTGAGAAACCGCAACAAGATGATGTTTTCAGTAGCAGTGACTTTACAAGTGGGGGTGACACAATTGCCACTTTTAGTGTCGTCTCCAAAAATGAACCCAAGAGGAAGAATATGGAGCATCCCACATGGTAGTCAACAGGACTAGTTCCCAATCCCACTTGAAATTGCCTCCTAGGGATTCCCAGAACTAGTTGAGAAGGATGTATGGAGAATGAACTTCTTACATAGCAGAAGTACCAAAGGGTTTCTGTTTTGTGTCTGTTATTGTCATGTTATTTTTGCCTTTGGGTTTGTTTAGCCCAGGAAAAAAAGGTTGATGAAAAAAGTTAATATTTTCCTAAGAAGAAATAGTGAAAATTTAAAAAAATATTTTCACCTATTCTGTAGCATTTGTGGTCTTACCAGTTTCTTATATATTTTGATTATACAATGAAACCATTTTAACATTTCATCATACCAAAAAAACCTCTCACAATTACATTTGTTAAGGTTGGATCTGAACATTACCACAACTTTCAAAAATCCAGATCCAGACATCAGAAATCTTTTTGACATTTCCTTGGTTTCTGATTTCCAAAGACTTTAAAAACTGATAATCAAAACATCTGGGCAGGGCCGGCTCGATAGCCCAGTGGATAGGGTGCTGGCATACCACATGGGAGGCCCCAGGTTCGGTTCCCGGGGACCTCTCCTAGCGGGCAGACCACCTTGAGAATGGCAAGCTGCCATGGGCAGGCCAGAGCCGCCGTGGGCAGGGCAAAAAGCTGCCACGGACAGGGCAAAAGCCGCCACGGGCAGGGCAGGTTGCCCGCAAATGGAGCACAGCCAGCCACCCGCGAACTGAAAGCCGGCCGTGAATAGAAGGAGAAGCTGCCCACAAACGGGGAAAGCCGCGCCTGTGCAGTGACCAGTCTCGGCGCATTGCCGCAGCGGGGGGGATGGGGAGATATGTAATAAAATAAATAAATCTTTAAAAAAACAAACATCTGGGGAAGCAGATGTGGCTCAAGTGATTGGGCTCCCATCTACCATATAGGAGGTCCAGGGTTCGATTCTTAGGGCCTCCTGGTGAAAAGAAAGCTGGCCCACATGGAGAGCTGGCACAGCAAGTTGACGCAACAGAAAGAGACACAGAAGAGAGATAATAAGGGACACAGCAGACCAGGGAGCTGAGGTGGTGCAAGAGATTGAGCGCCTTTCTCTACTCCGGAAGGTCCCAGGATCGGTTCCCGGTGCCACCTAAAGAGAAGACAAGCAGAGACAGAAGAACACACAGAGAGTAGACAGTGAGCACAAAGCAACGAGGGGGCAGGGAGGGAGAGGGGGATAAATAAATAAATCTTTTTTAAAAATCTGAGTCATAAACCTGAGAAATGGAAATGTTTCAGTAATGACTGGTGGTGATAGTAGCACAATATTGTAAGTACAATAAACAGCACTGAAACATATATCTGAATATGATTAAAAGGGAAAATGTTAGATTGTATATATGGTAACAGAATAAATTTTTTAAAAATCCATTGAACTACACTACACAGTGAACCCTAAATTAAACCATGGACTTTAATTAATAGTACAATTATAAAAATGTGCTGTCATCAATTGCAACAAATGTTCCACACCAGTGCAAGGTGTTGGTGGTGGGATGGTGTATGGGAATCCTGTATTTTATGCATGATTGTTCTGTAAACCCACAGCTTCTCTAATAAAGAGGGAAATGCACAAAAAACTTATAATCCAAACTTCTGAGTCATAAACTCAAAAAATATTTAGATCATAAGATAATAGGATATTGTCATTCAGTTTAAAAGTCATTTTTAGCCATCCAACAAAATGTCATGTAATAAAACTCATCACTGTAATCCTCTTAAAATTGTGCTTACATTAGTAAACATATAAAACTTTTGTTTTTTACTTACAGCAAAAGTGTATTTATAGTATTTTGTTAACAATCTTGAAAATGGGATCTCATTAACACATTGTCTTAGAATTTTATTTTTATAAAGATTGAAAGAGCCATTCAAAGCTATCTGCTTTAGGCCTTAACTTCCATTATAGAGTCACTGAATTTTTTATTTCCAAAGTGAATTTCTCATAACATAAGTGCATGCTTTTTTTCAAACACATATTTTGTGTTGTGTTGTTTTATTAATTACAAAGGATAATTCCCAGGGTCAACTAAGTTTGGGAAACCCTGGGTTAACCTCAAACGGGCTTCAAAACTGACCCACCACAAAAAATCTATTCTTCTGAAGTCTAATTTATACTATACAATTTGCCCTAATTTCTAGCCTCAAGAGACGTATATAAGGATTGGGTCAACATTTGGAAGCTAATAGCATTTCTTGTCTGGAAAAATTGGACATGGTAGGTACAGGGTCAAGGATGTTCCTGCCAGGAAAGAGCAAAAGTGTCCTTCAGCACTTTCCATCCAAACCACGGAAAGTCATGGACAAGCAGTCTCATAAACTGCCAATACAGAAGACCTCCCGTTGTAGTGCATAGGCTTTGGTTAGAGAATTTAGAGTCATGCCAGTCAATCACATTATAACTTTCAGTTTAAAACTATATTATATACTGTCATATTGTTATTATTAATTTAAATTGTAAATTATTCAAGGTGGATATGTTAGAGCATTGCAGTTTCGTTTTTTTGTTTTTTAAACAGATCATGACAATTATCTTTGAACAACCAAAGGCTGTTTGAGGTATAGGTAAGGACATTAGGAGAACTCCATTTGCTTTTTTTGCCATAGGAACTTGATGTTTTGTAGAGTTAAATATACATTTTTTTCAAATCTCCTTTCACCCATTTCCATACCTCAGAAGATTACTTTTGTACATAACAACACTTAGTTGATTATCATCAACTGCTTTCATGAAACCACAGTGCAAAAATGTGGTTAGAAACTACCAAGAAAAAAAAAATTAAAGGAAAAAAACCTTCCTATTTTTCAGCTTTTAAAAGTAGAAAGTGTGGGGCCGGCTCGATAGCCCAGTGAATAGGGCGTCGGCATACCACATGGGAGGCCCTGGGTTCGATTCCCGGGGACCTCTCCTAG
>PVKH010042471.1:0-10820 GCA_004027955.1 Chaetophractus vellerosus
CTTTAAAAAAAAAAAAAAAGAAACACAAGGAAGAAACCATAATGAGAGACACAACAAAGCAGGGAATGGAGGTGGCTCCAGCAATTAGGCCCCTCCCTCCCACATGGGAGGCCCAGGGTTTAGTTCCCTGTGCCTCCTAAAAAGGAAGGTGAACACACAATGAACAGACAGTGAGCTCCAGCAATGAGGGGGTGGGGAGAAATAAATAAATAAAAATAAATATTTTTAAAAGATATTATATGCATACATATATATGTAAAATAATCAAATCAATAGGTACAGAAAAAGCATTTGACAAATAATTATAATAATAGCAAAATGAACTATCTCAGCCATTTCATTTAAAGAGTAGGATACTTCCTCAACCCGATAAAGGGCATCTACAAAAACCCAACAGCTGACATCATATTTAGTGTTAAAAGACTCGATAATTTCCCCCTAAATTAAGAAAGAAGACAAGGAAATCTGCAGTTTCTACTTCTATTCAACATTCTATTGGAGGTTCCAGGAAGAGAAATTAGGAAAGAAAAAAGAAATTAAAAGCATGCAGATTGGGAACTAAGAAGTAACACTGACTTTATTTGCAGATGATATTATTGCCTACATAGAAAATTCTATGAAAACTACAAAAAAGCTACTAGAACTAATAAATGAGGTTAGCAGGATTGCTTGTTACAATATTAACTTACAAATTCAACTGCATTTCTATATGCTAGCAGTGAAAAATAATGTTTATAATAACATCAAAATATATGAAATATCTGGGGATAAATCTGACAAAAGATATTCAAGACTGATATGTTGGAAACATGAAAGCATTGTTGAGGGAAATTAAGATACCTAAATAAATGGAGAAATACACCACATTCATTGATTGGAAAACTCAATATTGTTAAGATGTCAATCCTCCTGAAATTGATTTATAGATTTGAGGGACTCCAAACAAAACTTTGGTGGGCTTTTTCTTCCTAGAAATTGATTAGCTGATTCTAAAATTCATATGCATTTTCAAAAAATCTGAAATAGCTAAAACAATTTTTAAAAAGAACAAAATCATATAACTTATACAACCTGACCTCAAGACAATTACAAAACTACAGTGATCAAGTCATTGTGGTGATGACATCAAAACAGAGAAATAAATTAATGGAACAGAATAAATAGTCCAGAAATAGATTCACACCTATATAATCAATTTATGTTTGACAAAGGTGTATAAAGGTAATTCAGTGGAGAAAGTGTTTTCCATTCAATAAGTGATGCTAGAACAATTGGATATTCATATGCCAAAAATGAACTTCAATCTATACCTCACACTGTATATAAAGTTTAGCTCAAAATGGGCCATAGAAATAAACATAAAACCCAAAACTTCTAGAAGAAAATATATGAGAAAATCTTCATGACCTAGGGTTATGCAACGATTTCATCGATGCAACACCAAAAGGATAAACCATTTTAAAAATTGGTAATGCGGACTTCATCAAAATTAATAATTTCTGCTTCACAAAAGAAACTGTTATGAAAATGAAAAGACAAGTCACATTCTGAGAGAAAACATTTGCAAATCACATACTTGAAAAAGGGCTTGCAATAAGAATATGGAGAATTTTTAAACTCAGTAATGAAAAGACAAACTGACTGGTTTAAAAATTGACAAAAGTTCTAAACAGGAATTCACCACAAAAATATATCTTTGTGGCAATTAAAAGCTTGAAAAGATATTCAATATCACTAGGGAAATTAAAATTGAAAACAAAACAAGATACCATTTGTTATAGATTGAATCACTTCTCCCACAAAGATGCGCTCAAGTCCTCATCTCCCATCCTGTGTCTGTGAACCCATCTATAAATAGGATCTTTGAAAATGTTATTAGTTAGGGGAGGCAAACTGAATCAGAGTGAGCCCTGATCCATCACGAAGCACGTCCTTATCAGCATAGGGAATTTGGACACAGCAGTGGATGGCTGGGGAGAGAGATGGCCATGTGACGGAGGCAAATATCTGGGGTGTGTATTGTTGGCAAGCAACCACTGGTATGCTACAGACTTCAGGGGAAGCATGGCCTGTCAACACCTTGATTTTGGACATCTAGCCTCTAAAAGACCATAAATTCCTACTGTTTAAGCTGATCATTCTGTGGTACTTTGTTACAACAGTCCTGACGAACTAAGACCCCACTACATACCTGTGATAATGTCTAAAATTAAGAACACTGACCTTACTGAGTTTTATTGAGGATGTGGAGCAACTAGAATCCTCATACATTGTTAATAGGAGTGTAAATGGTACAAATCCTTTAAAGAGCATTTCTTTAAAATTTTAAACAAATACCTGCCATCTTAACAATATTAAATCTTCTGAACACAGGATGCCTTTCCATCTATTTAGGTTTTTAATTTCTTTCAATAAATTCTGTGATTTTTAATATACAAGTCTTGCACTTCATTTGTGAAGTGTATTCCTGAGTACTTTATTATTTTTGATGCCATTGTTAATGGAATTATCTCCTCAATTTGATTATTGTATTGTTCATTTTTTATTTTATTTTATTATATATGTCCCCCTTTCTGCTTGTTCTTGCTGTGTTGACTTTTGTGTTCTTCTGTGTCTGCTTGTCTCCTCCCCCGTTGCGGGGACCCGCCGAGTCAGCTCACCACGTGGCGGCCTGCCTGCTCGCGGGCGGCTTGCCCTGCTCACAGGGGCTTGCCCTGCCCGTGGCAGCTTGCCCTGCCCATGGCGGCTTTTGCTTTCTCGAGGCGGTCTGCCCGCTCAAGGAAGCCCCAGGAACCGAACCCAGGACCTCCCATGTGGTAAACTGGCGCCCTACCAATTGGGCTACAGCCCGCCCCTGTATTGTTCATTTTAAGTGTATAGAAATACAATTGATTTTTGTATATTATTTTGTATCCTACAACCTTGCTGAACCCATTTATTACTTCTAATAGTTTTCTGTGGGTGCCTTATGATTTTCTATACACAAGATTTTGTCATCTGTGAATAGAGATATTGTGACTTCTTCATTTCTAATCTAGATTCTTTTATTTTTTTTCTTGCCTAATTATCCTGGCAAAAAATTCCAGTACTTTGCCAAGAAGTGGTGGGAACAGATATCCTTGTCTTGTTCCTGATTGTAGCGGAAACATTCAATGTTTCACAATTACAAATGATGTTAACTGTGGGTTTTTCATAGATACCCCTTTTTTAGAATGAGGATTTGTGTAACTTTTTAAATGGAGTTCAATTTCTTTACTTGTTAGAGCTTTATTCAGATTTCTTATTTCTTCTTGAGTCAGTTTTCTAGGAAGGAGGCCATTTCATCTAGGTTATCTAATTTTTTTGGCACTTGTTCATAATATTCCCTCATTTTTTAAAATTTTTGTAAGATTGGTAATGATATTCTCTCTTTAGTTCCTGATTTTGGTAATTTGGGTCTTTTCTGTTTTTATTTTTATCAGGTTGACTAAAGGTTTGTTAATTTTATTGATCTTTTCAAAGAACCAACTTTTGGTTTTCTTGATTTTCTCTGTTGTTTTCCTACCCTCTATTCTTGTACTTTCACTCTAATTTTCATTATTTTCATCTTTATTCTTGCTTTTTTATCTAGTTTGCTTTTCTTTTTCCCAAGGTGGAAGGTTATGTTGTTGATATTAGATCGTTCTTCTTTTGAAATATAGATGTTACAACAACAAATTTCCTTCTGAGTACTGCTTTCATTACATCTATAAGTTAGAGTATGTTGTATTTTATGTTTCATTCATCTCAAGATATTTTCTAATATCCCTTTGATTTCTTCTTTCACTCATTGGTTATTTAGTTGAGCATTATTTAATTTCCACATATTTGTGAATTTCTGAAACTTCCTACAGTTGCTTATTTCTAATTTAATGCCATTGTGGTCAGAGAACATATGTTTTGTGATTCCAACCCCTATACATTTATTGAGACTTGTTTCATGGCCTGACATATGGTGTCTCCTGGAGAAGTTCTATGTGCACTGAGGAAAATGTGTATTCTGCAGTGTTTGGTGGTGTGTTCTTTAAATGTCTACTGGGGGAACCAGCTGTGGCTCAATTGGTAGAGCCCTGGTTTACCACATGGGAGGCCCTGGGTTTGGTTCTCGGGGGCCCCCTCAAGAAGGCAGGCCTCCCCGAGCTGGCAAACCGCCACTAGCAGGCAAGCCGCCAGGAGAAGGCCACGCCGTGAGCTGACTCGGCGGGATGCCGCAGCAGGGGAGACAAGCAGACACAGAAGAACGCAAAAGCAAAAATGAACACTGCGAGAGCAAGCGAGGGGGGGGGTATATAAAAAAATAATAATAAATCTTTAAAAAATAATAATAAAATAAATAAATGTCTACTAGGTTTAGCTAGTCTGTAATGTGCAAATGCTGTATTCCCTTGTTAATCTCCTGCCTAGTTGTTCTGATTTTTGAAAGTGGATATTTAAGTCTCCACCGATAAAGGTTGAGTTGTCTATTACCTCTTCAATTATGCCATTTTTGTTTTCTTTTGTTTTCATATATATTGGGGCTCTAACATATATGTTAGAGATACATGTTTATAGTTGTTATTTATTCCTGGATCCAGAATTTTATCATTAATAAATGTCACTTTTTATCTCTAGTAATATTTTTTTGTTTTCATATTTGTTGTCTATTTGTATAGCCATACAACTTTCTTTTTATTTTTGTTTGCATGGTATATTGTTTTTAACCTTTTACTTTCCATCTATTTGTATAAACAAATCTAATGTGTGTCTTGCAAGATATCATATAGTTGAATTTTATTTTTTAAACTAATGTGATAATCTCTGCCTTTTGATTAGATTGCATAATCCATTAACATATCATGTTATTATTGATATGATTGGATTTACATTTGCCATTTTGGTTATTTTGTTTATTTTCCATATTTCACATGTCTTTTTTGTTTCTCTTTTCTTCCTTTACTGCATTCTTTTGTATTAAGTGGATACTTTATGATGTAACCTTTCATTTCTCATATTTTTAAAATTATTTACTTTATAACTGCTCTAAGACTTAAAACATGCATTTTAACTTATAAAAATCTACTTCAGGTTTATACTTAGTTCCATTGAAGTAAAGAAATTTTATTCCTATATAGCACTATTCCCTCCTCCCTTTTGTTTTACTAATGTTATACATATGATACCTATATATGTTAAAGCCCCAAAATTTATTGTTGTAATTATCACTTCATAAAACCTTATCTATTTTTAAAATGTTTCATTAAAGAAGTTGCAGGTTTACAGAAAAATTATGCAGAAAATACAAAGTTCCCCCCCACACACACACACAGAGTTTTCTCTATTACTAACACTTTGCATTATTGTGGTAACTTTCTTAAAATTGATAAACATTATTATTTTAATTATACCATTTGCTACAACCATAGTTTAGATTAGGGTTCACTATTCGTTTTGTGTTGTACAGTCCTAGGCTTTTTAAAAAAATTTTATTTGAGTAAAATATATACAACCCCCAAATTTCCCCTCCAACCACATTCAAATATACAATTCAGTGGTATCAAGTACATCCACAATACTGTGCTACCTTTACCACCATCTATTACCAGAACTTTCCCATCACCCCCCAAAAAAAACACTATGCCAATTAAACATTAACTCCTCATTTCCTACCCTTACCCTGACACCTGATAACCTGTATTCTCTGCATTTGTTTATTCTAATTATTTCATTTTCAGGGGGATAATAAAATAGTTGTCCTCTTATGTCTGTCTTATTTCATTCAACATGATGTTATCAAAGTTCATCCATATGGTCACATGTATCACAACTTCATTCCTTTATATGGCTGAATAATATTCCATTGTGTGTATATATCACATTTTGTTTATCTATTCATCAGATGATGGATTCTTGGGAGATTCCATCTTTTGGAAATTGTGAATAATGCTGCTATGAATATTAGTGTGTAAATATGTGTTCAAGTTCCGCTTTCAATTCTTTAAAGTATATAGCTGGAAGTGAGATTGAAAGGTCTTATGATAATTCTCTACTATATTTAACTTTCTAAGAACTGCCAACCTGTTTTCTACAGCAGCTCCACCATTTTATATTCCACCCAACAATGAACAAATGTTCCTGTATTTCCACATCCTCTCCAATGCTTGTAAATTTCCATTTTAGTAGCCACTCTAGTGGACATGAAAAGGTAACTCATTGTGGTTTTATTTGCCTTTCCCTAAAGGCTAATGATGTTGAGCATCTTTTCATGTATTTATTAGCCATTTGTATATATTTTTTGGAGAAATGTCTATTCCAGTGTTTTGCTCATTTTTTAATTGGGTTGTTTGTCATGTTGTTGAGTTGGAGGATTTCTTTATATATTCTGGATATTAAACTTTTGCCAGATATGTGGTTTCCAAATATTTTCTCCAATTCTGTAAGTTGTCTTTTTAGTTTCATGATGAAGTCCTTGCTGTACAAAAGTTTTTAATTTTGATGAGATCCCATTTATCTACTTTTTCTTTTGTTTCTCATGTTTTTGGTGTAAAATCTAAGAAACCATTGCCTAACACAAGGCTCTGAAGATTCTTCCTTATTTTTCTTCTATGAGTTTCATAGTTTTCATTCTTATATTTAGGACTTTAATCCATTTGACTCTATTTTTTATGGTGTGAGGTAAAGGTCCACCTTCATTCCTTTGCATATGGACACCCATTTTTCCCAGCACAATTTGTTGCAGATACAACTCTTTCCCCATTGAGTGGACTACACACCCTTGTAAAAACACACACACACACACACACACAAATGACCATAGATGGGAGGGTTTGTTTCTGAACTCTCAGTTTGATTCCATTTGTCTATACATCTGTTCTTGTGCCAGTACTATGGGGTTTGAATTACTGTGGCTTTGCAATACTTTTTTTTTTTTTAAGATAACAGGGCTGGGAATTGAACCCAGGACCTTGTATGTGGGAAGCCAGCACTCAACCATTGAGCCATGTTGGCTCCCTGTAAGACATTTTAAGTCAGGAAGTGTGAGTCCTCCAACTTTTTTTTCAAAAAGTTTTTGGCTCTGCAGGGCTCTTCCACATAAATTTGATGATTGGATTTCCAATCTCTGCAAAGAAGGCTGTTAGAATTTTGATTGGGATTAGATTGAATCTATAAATTACTTTTGGTAGAATTGACATTTTAACAATATTTAATCTTTCAATCCATGAACATAGAATTTCCTTCCATTTATTTATGGCTTCTTTGATTTCTTTTAGCAAAGTTTTGTAGTTTTTCATAGATAAGCCCTTTATATATTTGATTAAATTTATACCTAGATATTTGACTCTTTATTTGCTATTGTAATGGATTTTTTCCTGATTTCCTTTTCAGATAGTTCCTTACAAGTGTATAGAAACATTAGTGATTTTTGCATATTAATCTTATACCTCACCATTTTGCTGAATTTGTTTATTAGCTCTCTCAGGTTTGCTGTAGGTTTTTTGGGATTTTCTGTATATTGGATCATATCAAATGCAAATACAGTAAGGTTTTTTTTGTTTTGTTTTAAAGATTTATTTATTTATTTAACCCCCCCCCCCTTGTTGTTTTCCGCTCTCTGTCTGCTCTCTGTGTGATCTTCTGTGTCTGCTTGTCTTCTCTTTAGCTGGTACTGGGAACTGATCCCAGGACCTTCCAGAGTAGAGAGACGCACTCAATCTTTTGCACCACCTCAGCTCCCTGGTCTGCTGCATCTCTTATTATCTCTCTTCTGTGTCTCATTTTGTTGCTTCATCTTGCTGCGCCAGCTCTCTGTGCAATCCAGCACTCCTGCGTGGGCCAGCTCGCCACACGGACCAGCTTGCATTTCACCAGGAGGCCCCAGGAATCTAATCCTGGACCTCCTATATGGTAGACAGGAGCCCAATCGCTTGAGCCACATCCGCTTCACCAAATGCAGTAAGTTTTACTTCATTTCCAATTTGGATGCCTTTTATTTCTTTTCCTTGCCTAATTATTCTGGATAATAGTAGTAACAGTAGGCATCCTTTTCTTGCTTCTGATCTGAGAGATAGCTTTCAGTCACTCTTTCACCACTGTGGATGATGTTAGCTGTGGTGAGTAAGTTGCTTCAATGGTGTGTCATGGGAACACAGATTCAGGGCTGTCTTAGTTTCTTGCCTGCTCAAATAACATAAAATGGGTCATGTCAAACAATGGGAACTTATTGCTCATATTTTTGAGGCTAAAAGAAAGTCCAAATAAAGACACCATCAAGACAATGCTTTCTCCCCAAAGGCTGTAGCATTCTGAGGCTGGTTGCCAGTGATCCTTGGTCCTTGGCTCCTAAGGCACATGGTGGCCTCTTATCTCTGCATTTTCTTCTGGGCTTTGTTGAATTCCATCTTCTTACTTCCTCTGTGGCTTTTTCCCTCTCTTTCTAGATTTCTTTCTGCTTATAAAGGACTCCAGTAATAGGAACAAGGTCCTTCCTGGCTGAGGTGGGCCACACCTTAACAGAAGTAGCCTCCTGCTATTTACATTGGGTTCATACCCACAGGAATGGATTCCTTTTAAGAACATGTTTTTCTGGGATACATGTAACTTCAAACCACCACAAAGGCACAACAGCATTTTCAGGAAAGTATCCCTTTATTACATGCACAGAATAACAAGTCCAGACAGGGAAAATAATCTCCTTGTCACTTAAATAGTACAAAGAGTTCAAAAGAGCAGGGGAAGAAGTTTCCTCATGGCTGGTTCTCCTGGGGTGGTCGAAAACTGCTCCAGGTCAGGATCAATAGATGACAGCTCCACATGTTCTACTTTGCGTTGGACAAGAGACCAATCTATATTGTTTCGAGTGCGCTTTTTATCCACTTCAGGAGAAGGGGGCTCTGCCACTAAGAATTCCTGCCTTGATTAACATCTGGGACTGCTTGTTCCCGGTTTCTGGGTTTAGGATCTGGTCGGGCCTTTTCATTAGACTCAACATTTACGCCAGATTGTGGAATAACACGCAATAAAAAATGAGGTGGGGGGAGCAGAATGCTGTGAGATGGCTGCTTAGAATATATTATGTCTTCCCTAGAGAAGGAGGTGGAGATAGGTAATGTCTGAATGATGGCCACTTAACAGATGTCTGTGATTTCCTTAACATACCCTTTATCATGTTGAGGAAATTTCCTTCTAAGAGTTTTTAACATGAAGAGGTTCCCAATTGTGTCAAATGCCTTTTCTGTGTCAACTGAGATGATTGTGTGTTTTTTCCCCGTTTTTTTTCTATTAATATGGTATACCACATTAATTGATTTTCGTATGTTAAACCACCTTTGCATGCCTGGGATAAATTCCACTTGATCATGGTGTATAATTATTTTAATATGCTACTGGATATGTTTATTAGCATTTTGTCAAGTATCTTAAGTCTCCTTGCATGAAGGATATTAGCCTGTAGTTGTATGTCCTTGTGGTATCTTTTTCTATCTTGGGTATTAGGGTTATGCTGGCCTCATAGAATGAGTTAGGAAGTGTTCTCTCCTCTTAAAGTTCTTGGAAAGGTTTGAACAAGATTGGCAGTAATTCTTCTTGGAATGTTTGTTAAAATTCACCAGTGAATGTAGTGCCTAAGGGTTGCCTCTTGAGAGCCTCCTTGTTGTTCAAATGTGGCCTCTGTCTAAGCCAAACTCAGCATACAAATGCATTACCTTCCTGCCAGCATGGGACATGACTCCCGGGGATGAGCCTCCCTGGCAACGAGGGATTACTAACAAATGCCAACGGGCAGTACAACTGGAAAAAGACTTCGAATAAAAGGGGGAAATGGTAAAGACAAATGAGTTCATAGGGCTAAGAGACTTCAAAGTGAGTCAGGAGGTCAACCCAGAGGTAAAACTTATGCAGATCCCAGTAGGACCTCCTAGGCTTCCAATATGGATTTCAACCCAAACAGAGGGCCTCCTGAGGGCTTTGGAGATATCCAGGTCCTATATTAGGGCAGATAGCCCCAGAGTTTGGTGCCTTACCAGTGAGCCCTAATTTGGAATCCTTGCTCCTGAGAGTGACAGAGCCTGACCGAAACATGTCTTCACTGCACATGGTCCATCTGCCTCTTCTATTCAAACCTATATGTGATGCCAGAATTTTAGGTTTACTTCCAGAGACCGGAGACTATGGGCTGTCCATGTGCCAACTGGGTCCAGAGGCTCTGTGGACCTGCAACTCTTACTCTACAACTCAATGGACTCACCCAGGACACCTAATGGGGAGATGATGATGGACGATGGCTATCCTGGGGAATGGAGAGAGCCTGCAGCTGCAGGCAGGATAATCTCTTCCATTGTATCCATGGGATATAAGCCCCCTCTAACTTGGTGGTAGAGGGGACATCACCATCCTAGACTCCTTGGGATTGGGGGAAGAGCTATGGACTAGAGTGGGCTTGTTGGCATCCTGTTATAGACTTGTGATTCATGCAATCGAAGAAATTACAAAATTATGTGGAGCCAGGGACCACTGGACACTTTGGGGGCAGGGGGAGGGAAGTGCAGTTGTAATACAGGGGCTTTTTTTGGACTTGGGAATTGTCTTGGGTGATGTTGCAATGGAGGATATAGGCCATTTTATATCATCATGTATCATGCAGAACTGTGTGGGAGAGAGGGTGGTCTACAGTCTGAACTGTGGTCCATGCTTGGTGGCAAAGCCCCAAAATGTGTGTATCTATTACAGGTGATGTGCCACACTGATGAAGGATGTATATGTGGGAGGTTGTGGGAGGTATGGGAGGTGGGGCATATGGGTACCCCTAAAATTTCTGTGTAACATTTATG
>PVKH010042472.1:0-10820 GCA_004027955.1 Chaetophractus vellerosus
AGAATCACCTGAGTACATGGGCAGAGTCTAGCAAAGGAGGACAGACCGTTATACCAGGCCCTTGATATTGATGGTTGTACTTTTGAACCTTGTTGTGAAATTGAAACTTAGCTCAGTATTATATAGTGCCTAAGAGTTACCTGCTGAAAGCCTCCTTATTGCTCAAATGTGGCTTCTCTCTACATTTGAGCAATATGTAGCTAAACTGAGCATATAAACACACTACCTTCTCCCCAGCATGGGACATGACTCTTGGGGATGAGCCTCCCTGACACCAAGGGATTACTACCAAGCGCCAACTAGGGACTAGAAAAAGACTTGGACCAAAAAGGGGAACTATTAAATACAAATGAGTTTTTATGGCTAAGAAATTTCAAAGTGAAAAGTTCATTCTAGAATTTATGGTAATGCATGTCTCAGCAGGATCTCATTGACTGCCACAGTAAACAGTGCCTCAAACAGCAGGGCTCCTGGGGGCTCTAGAGACATCTAGACACTATAGGCAGGGCAGACAGGCTCAGGAACTTGGCACCCTGTCAGTGAGCCTTACTTTAGAATATATGCTCCCCAATGTAACATTGATGTAATCTAAAGCTTCTTTAAAAATAAAAAATAATAATAATAATAAATAAAAATGAAAAAAAGACAAATATAGAACTTCAAGGACATCATGTTGAGTAAAATAAGCCAGACACAAAAAGATAAATATTAAATGATCTCACTGATATGAAATAATTAGAATAATCAATCTCAAAGTGTCAGAATCTAGAATATAGATTCTATATAGGGTGCAGTGGGGTAGGGAATAGGGAGTTAAGGATTAAAAGGCATGGAATTTCTATTTGTGATGATGGAAAAGTTTTGGTAATGGATGGTGGTGATGGTAGCCCAACATTGTGAATGTAATTAACAGCACTGAATATATATATTTGAATATAGTTAAAAGGGAACATTTTAGGTTGTATATAATACTAGGATAAAAAAGACAAATATAAAATAATTTCAAAGACAAATAGCTTTATAATACATTACTGCTGCTTAGAGCAGTATTACATGTAATGTACATGTATTTGAAAAATAATATTGTATTACAATAAATAATCTTTAATGCAGATTTTTCACGATTTCAGACCTAGATTTCCCCCTGGACCAAATTAGTCCAATAATTGCAAAAGAAAGGAATGCATGTTTTTGAACAAAGGTTGATCATTCACATCAAATTTTCCCATCTTATGTGGTCTGGTAACTTCTTTTTGCCATGCCTGTTGTTATGAATTTAGAAATTCCCAATGACTGATTGCCAGGCCACCTGTTCTGGTAAATAAAGTTCTATTGGAACACAGCCACACTCATTGTTTTAGACATTGTCTGTGGCTTCTTTCACACTACCAGAACTGTTCAAGAGTTGAACAGTTGTGACAGAGACCATTAAGCCCTCAAAATCTAAAATATTTACTCTCTGGCCGTGCAGAAAAAAAGTTTATGACCCCCTGCTGTAAATACTCATACAATTTTTATCCTTTTAGATAGATAGAGGGGGATTTTCTTGACTCAAAGGATGAATTAACATAAACTACTTACCTTTATCTCTGTGAATATTCAAAAATAAACCTTGAATGGCTTAAGGGAGGAATTGCCTAAAGCAGTGCTGTCCCAGGGAAACATAATGTGAGCATAGTCGATTTTTAAATTTTCTAGTAGCCACATAAAAAGGTAAAAAGAAACAGGTGAAATTAATGTAAATAATATATTTTATTTAACCCAAAATATCAAAAATATTATCATTTCAATGTGTAACCAATGGACAAAATTGTTATTGGCATATTTTACATTCTTTTGTTGTTGTTCTAAGTCTTCAAAATCCAGTGTGTGTTTTGTACTTACGACACACCTCAGTTCTGATGAGCCACATTTCAAGTGGTCAATAGCCACCTGTGGCTAGTGGCTCCTGAATTGGACAGTGTGGGGTTAGAGGCAGAGGAAAGCGGCTGACCTTTTACATTCTTTTGCATTTGCTCATTCAACTTTAAAACATGCGTAGGTGATACAAAGATAAATAAAACAAAGAGCTTGTTCTGCTAATTTGCTTAAATACTTATATCCTACTCACTAAAATTTATTTGTAATCGCAAAATCAATGCCCATGGTGCTTTTGTGGTCATTCACAGACATGGGCAAAGAAGCAAAAAATTCAAGTGGCCTGCCACGTATGTTGCCAGGTGAGGTCAAATGAAGTAATGTTCTGCCTTCGTTTCAGTTCTTATACTTGAAGCAATTGTCTTTGTTTAGTGCTACATTTTCCCCATCCTCGTGCTTTTTTTTTCTTTAAGATTTATTTTTTAAAATTTATTATATACCTTGGGCAGAGAAGAACCCAGGAAGCCTCAACTCTCACAGGCGTCGGCAGCTGTCTTGCTCCAACACGTGGCAATGGACTTTGGTGAGGTAAGTAACTTATGCTTTATGGTCTGGTAACTGTGGACTTTTACCCCAAATCAATACTCTTTATAAAAACCAACCGATTTCTGGTATTTTGCATCAGCACCCCTTTGACTGACTAATACACATGCGTAGATGAAAAATCTAAACAAACATTAGCAATTTGAAACTAGCAATATATTAAGTAAGATATATCATGCTCATGTTGGTTTTAACCAGAAATGTAATGATCATTTAATATTAAAGAGTCCTGTAATGTAATTCATGATATTAATATTGCAATAAATGTAGAAAAAGCATTTGATAAAATTCAACACCCATTCATGATCAAAACTCTTAGTCAACTAGGAACTCAGAAACCTAGAGCAAACATAATCTTAATGGGAAAATATTTGAAGCATTGCCTTTTAAATTAGGAGCAAAACAAGGATAATGGCTCTCATCACTTTTAGTCAACACTATACTAGTGGTCTCAGCTAGTATAATAAGACAAGAAAAAGAAATAAAAGTCACAAAGATTAGAAACTCTTTTTAAAATTCCTATAGAAGACACCAATCTAGACCAGATCTAGATTAGACCGTAAACCCCTCAAGGGCAGGAGTCCGACCTTCCTTGAATGACTGAATATCTTAATGTAACATTTCTTCTTGCTTCTTCTCTTTCTTTCTTCCTTTCAAAGCAGAATAAAACAGGTTGGCTTTGGGACAGTTTGAAGCTGGATGGACCCCATGTTCTTAAAGTCCAACTCAATTGTTTTATAAATAAGGAAATTGAGTTCCTGGGAAGTTAAGAGCCTTGTTCATAGTCACTAGCCCACCAGGTTATGGATTTTCTTACTTGATTCAGCGCATTTTCATTTATTGCCTTCTTCTAAAATAGTACGTATTTAGCTTCAAATTATGGTAAATATTTGTTGAAAGAGATAAATAATTACATTCTGTGAGCAATTATGGATGTTAAATTATCCAAAAAAAAAAGGTGAAAAAGGAAAGAACCACAGATAATTTTATATTACTTTAAAATATTTCACTATCGATTTGAATTCAAATCAAGAAGCAACTTGGTTGGCTCAGTGAAAATGAATTAGCAGAATATCCAGAATTTATGTATCTGATGAAACCTTTTTTTTTCTTTTTTGGTTACATATCCCCCCCTTTCTGCTTGCTCTTGCTGTGTTCATTTCTCTGTGTTCCTCTGTGTCTGTTCTGTCTCCCCCGCTGTGGCGATGCGCCGAGCCAGGTCACCATGCAGGTGGCTCTGCCCCGCTTGTGGGCGGGTCTGCTTCTGTCCCCGGGTGGCTTTTTGCTCCGTTCGCAGGCGGCTTTGCTCCATTTGCAGGCGGTTCACCTTGCCCGTGGTGGCTTTGCCCTGACTGTGGTGGCCTTTTGTCATGCCCACAGTGGCTCTGCCCTGCCCAAGGTGGCTTTGCCTTCTCAGGCAGTCTGCCCACTTGGAGAGGTCCCCTGGAACTGAACCTGGGGCCTCCCATGTGGTGTACCAGAGCCCTATCCACTGGGCTATACAGCCGGCCCCTGGTGAAACCTTTTTTAAGAAAAAGCTTTGAATTAAAAGACCAATCATTTCTTCATCATACAGAGGAAACATTTTATAATATAAAATCCCATTTACTGGGTTGTTAAACCAGGCGGTAAAATTCTCTAGACCACTGGGTTTTACATACACACACACACAAACACGTATTCACAATTTTATTAGACAAACAGCAAGTGTGTATCCTGCTGTTAAAGCAAAGTTGTATAGAAGGAAGAAATTCAAAGGAACAACCTTGTATGTTTTGTGTTGGCATACCTAGAGAAAAGCGAATGAGGCAAACTTGAAACTGATATTGACTGCCACAAAACTTAGAGTCCAAGAGTTAAGTTAGGTACTGCAGTTAAAATGATGTGGCAATAACTGATCCAACAATTACTTTTATGGAAAGTATCTCTGACTTGTTTATGAAACTCTCCATATTCCAAATATCATGGTCCAGATATGGTTCAGCCTTTGAGTTTTTCCCAGAAAAGAAGCAACAGCTATGCCTTTTTCCAGTGCTTTTATGCAGAAAAATCTCTGTCACTAACACAATAGATGGCCATAAGCATCATTTAACCTCTTTGAGCTTCAGTTTCCTGTTCAGTAAAATAAAGCAGGTGATCTCTTGAGAATCCTCAAGGTCTTTAAAACTATAATTCCAAGGCTTGCAAGATGAAAATCAATAAGAAAACAAATTCTAAGAAAATGTGAGACTGATATGTTTTCCTGAGCTTGGGCAGAGCTGTGACTGGCCTCTTGGAATGCCATTCTTGGACTTTGACCTCTTTCTTTCTACCCTTAATTAATGTACCCTTTGTTTAGTGTTTTATTGACTCTTTAACATAGTAAAACACATTCACAATTTTATTAGACAAAAAAGAATGTTATAAATAACATCATCTTCTCTCATAACTATGACATATAAATCCATCCTTCAAACAGAATCCCAAATAATCTCCTCAATGCAAATATAAATGATTGGTTTTTTTCAATGTGGCATTCAGATACAGGAAAAGACCACTTAATACAAGAATCAGCCCAATGTGAAGACTTGGTCTACTCTTGGCTCCGTAGATGAGAGACCACTTGTCAAAACCAGGGCCTGCACTTTTTAGGGAGAGGAATTCTTATTCTGTTGACCTAGTTTGTGAGGTCCTTGTAGGAGCTGATACCACGCTAATGAACAATAGTAGATGAGTGCAAGAGAAGTCTTCGATTTGCTGATTACCCACTCAGGGCCATGGCTTCTAATCCTGTATGTCCCTTAGTTCAGCTAATTCTCAGTATTGGGGAAGAAATTCAATGCAACTTCAACCATTCCCATTGTTGCCAGTAAATGATGACTCAATTTAATGTCACCTCAAATTTAACAGGTGCCATATGAGGAGCAATTATATTTTCCAGGATTTTTAAATTTTTAAATTTAACTACCATAGTTACTTTACTATTGGATCCCCAGCAACTAGCATAGTGTCTGATGGGCACATAGTATTTATTGAAGGCTAAATAAATGAATGAATGAACAGATGTCATTATAGTCTGGTGAGGAATTTTATGTGATTTGAAAGTGGAGAGAAGGGCTGCATGTACAGTTCACTTAAAAATTTCCTGTGGGGACCGGCTGTAGCCCAGTGGATAGGGCGCAGGTACACCACATGGGAGGCCCCAGGTTTGGTTCCTGAGGGCCTCTCTGAGCAGGGCAGACCTCCTTGAGGGGGCAAGCCACCATGGGTGGGGCAGAGCCGCTGTGGGCAGGGCAAAAAGCCGCCACGGGCAGGGCAAAAGCCGCCACGGGCAGAGTAAGTCGCCCACGAGCAGAACGGAGCCACACGCGAGCAGAGCAGAGTCGCCGGCCAACGGGGCAAGCCACCCGCAAGTGGGGAAGGCCACTGCTCACCAGTGAGCTGACTCGATGCGTCGCTGCAATGGGGGGAGACAAAGCAGACACAGAAGAACGCAAAAATGAACACAGCAAGAACAAGCAGGGGGGCGGGGGATATGTAAAACAAAAAAAATTTCCTGGACTTCATTTCCCTCCCTATCCACAGGTAGGTTCCAGGAACCCCTCTTCCTTCTCTTGTGCACTGTGGCTTGAAAAACCCTTCCATAGCTCACCTCCCAAACTCACCCCTCTATCTTGCCTTTCCTTTGTCACAACTCTTCACTTTATATTCTGTTCTCTTCTCTCTGTTCATAACTTTAGACTTGATACTTTAGCCTGTTTTGGGGGATTCCAGGGCCCACCTTTATTCAGGTAGGTACTTTATGTACATTTCATCCTTAATCATTTTCTCAATTTTATAAATAAAGAAAATCAGACTAAGAGATGTTAGGTAATTGGTCAGCTCCCACAGGAAGTGGAAGAGTCAGATTTGAACTCTGATGTATTTTATTTCATTTCATTTATTTATTTTTTAAAGATTTATTTTTTATTTATTACATATCCCCCCCCCTTCTGCTTGTTCTTGCTGTGTTCATTTTTGCATTCTTCTGTTTCTGCTTGTCTCCCCCCACTGCAGCGACCCACCGAGTCAGCTCACTGCATGGTGGCTTTCCCTGCTCACGGCGGCTTGCCCTGCCCACAGCAGCTTGCCTTCTCGAAGCAGTCTGCCTGCTCGAGGAGGCCCTGGGAGCCGAACCCAGGGCCTCTCATGTGATAAACCGGAGCCCTACCAATTGCGCTTTTGCCAGTTCCCTCTGATGTATTTTAGTCCGAAGCCTGTACTCTTTCCTAGATGACTGCCTCCATCATCCAGGAATCAGGGTTTCCTAAAGGAAATTATATGCCCACCTCTTCTTAAGTAGAAAATATTGAACATAAAATAACCTTGATGACTCAAAAATGTAATTAGGAATATGATTGCCAAGGACATGGAGATTACTAGATTACGTAGGACTATTTCACCAAAAACAAAATGGCCCCCAGTTACTCTAATTTTCAAATCTTTATGTCTGGTTCTTTTTCTATTTTCTTTTTCATTACCAGCCATCATGTCAATTTCTCGAAGCTTCTTGATCTCTTTAAATTAGTTGTTTATAATATTTTGTGGGCTAAGAGACCAGGAAACCAGGTTTTTTAGGATATGTCTAAAATGAGAGAAGACAGTTATTGAATGAGGGATTAAGAATATGGAAGCAACGTACACAAGCTTAGTGAATTAGCTCTGTGGCACTTATTTTAACTTCTGAAATGTCTTTTTCTTTGAGCTGTGTTCCCTCTTGATGAGATTATTAGAAAAATGACCTCTGGGTAAGTGAGTCACTACTGAAAAAAGGCATTATTTCCTTTAAAATGAATGAGGGTGGCAGCTAATACTGTATTCTATTTTCTTTGTAGGATGGATTCTTTGTTTAAAAATAAGCAAACAAAAAACCCAACAACAACAAAAAAAGGTGGAGCAATATACTCTAGGAACTAAGACCTAAAGTGAGTCACATTATATGAATAGCTAAGTTGATAGGAAAATAAATGTTGTTTTGCTCATAACACTGAAAAGTCAATAAGCAGCAAATGAACTTCTAAGCAGCAGGGCCAATATTCATTTAGATGTCCTTTGTAATTAAAAAACAACACCCAAGCAAAACAAAGCAACAGCAGTAAACACAATGCCTAGAAGGGTTACTAGATGCAGGGGAACGAATTGGTGTATAAACAAATTTGTAAAACTTATTCATGAGACATCAATAGCTCGTTAATGGAGAGGATGAAGAAGAGGTTCCTTTATTTAGAATAGGTTCTACAATTAAAAATTTCTGCAGTTTAAAATATAGTAAGGGATTTGAACATGGAAACTGCTGGTAAAATATTTAGAACACGAAAATGGGAGGAAAACTCCTAAAATCTCAATTCTTTAAATTCTTGATAATCATTCAATAAAGGTATCTGGTTTTAATGCTGCTCATTCTTCAGCTGCCTCATGACACAAACATCTCCTTCACCCCTCCTCTTCGGGGTTTCTTATGACTATCTTCAGGTGGCCATAAGAGATGTTTTAATGAAAATAAAAGCATCTTCTTATCTTTCAACCACTGTCTTGGACGCTAAACCCCAGCTTGTATAGCAGAGACGTTAAGTAGGTTTTTATCGGGGGTGCCAGCTCCAATCATTTGATTGCGCCTTCCTAAAATGTTACGTTTAGAAAGTTTCTGAACTCACACTTGTGCTCAGCAGGAAGGAATGTAGAGGTTGATTAATGATGTCTGCCATGGGCAAGATAGAGGTGATGGAAACACACATACAACAAATTGCCATCCCTCTCCAATACCCTGCCTAGAGTAAATCAAGAGAGACCTAGTTCCTGCTAAATTTCTCACTTTGGCACTGGGCTCTCTGATCTTTTTTCTTTAGAAATATCAGCTTTCTCTATCCTGTACCTGCTTGTGGAATATCCAAGTATTTTGTTTCTGTATTTGAAGAGTATATATGAATTTGTTAACCATTTGGTGGGTTGATTATTGTGGTGGTTTGAAACTGTACGTACCCCCAGAAAATCATGTTCTTAAAACGAATCCATTCCTCTGGGTGTAAACCCATTCTAAGTAAGATCTTTTAATGACAGTGTTTCAGTTAAGGTGTGACCCACTTAATTCAAGATGGGTCTTAATCCTCTCGCTGGAGTCTTTTCTAAACAGGGTGAACAGAGAGAGAGCATGCACACCACGGAAGGAAGACGCTGAAAGCAACGCAACCTGGAAGAGAAGGAAGAGACCAGCAGCCGCTGTCATGTGCCTTACCATGGAACAGAGGAGTCCAGAATCGCCAGCAGCCAGTCTTCAGGGAGAAAGCATCACCTGACGATGCCTTGATTTGGACATTTTCACGGCCTCAGAACTGTAAGCTTGTAAGCTAATAAATCCCCTTTGTAAAAGTCAACCCATTTTGGGGTTGCCATGTTTCTATAAGTTTAACTTGGCTAAGAAATATGAATTGTATTTAGTCTTCAGGCTTCAAATAGCATCTTTATGCCAATGATTCCCAAATCTATATCTGCAGCCTAATTTATACGCAGTATGCTAGATGTATGTACCAAAGTTTCTATTTGATATGTCCACATGATATGCATCTAGTAGGCATTTCAAACTTAACATGGCTAAATCAGAATTCCCAGTCTGCCCCCACCCACTCCCAATTTTGCTCCCCTTTAGTTTTCTCAAATCAGTGGAGTGGCTTTACCTTCCACCTAGTTGCTTAAGCCAAAAATCTGGGAGTTATTCTTTCAATTATCACCTGAGGGTCGCCGTCCCCCAAAGAATCCTTCCTTAACCATTAAATCTAAAATAGTCACCTAGTTAGTCTTTACAATGTCATCTGTTTTAATTATCAGCAGAACACTAATAACTTTTTAATTATGAGCAAAACACTAATGACACTTGATAGCTGTTACTTATTTACTTAACTGCTCTCTTTTGTCAATAAAATGCAAGTTCCATAGGACAGAGAGAATATCTTGATTACCAAAACATATCTAGTGTGAGAACAGTGCAGGCACATAATAGAAACCAAATACTTGTTAAATGAAGGAAATCCCTCAGACCTCAAAAACCCTGGATGGTGTCAACCAGGTGGTGAAGTTTGTCCCAGGTATTTGCTCACCAGTAGTTATGCTTGTGGTTTTTGGAAAGAATTATCTGCCCTGTGGACAGAAGCCACCTATGTCATACACAGCAAAGGGGTCTATCTAACAAATAGGTAATTAGAGACCTAGAGGGAGAGAAGAGAGAAAATAGGGGAGAAGCAGTCATTGCCAAATATTTCCCAAAACTGATGAAAAACACCAGCTTCCAGATTCAAGAATCGCAGTGAGCCCATAGCAGGATAAATACAAAGAAATCACACCTAGGAACAGCATATTTAAACTGCTGAAAACTGAAAAACAGACACCAAGAAAAATTTTGAAGAATATTGAAATCAGCTAGAGGAAAAAGACACCACCTTTAAAGGGGCAAAAATAAAGCAGCCAGTTCTCAACAGAAATGATGGAATTAATTGAAATGATAGGACAAGTTTAGAGAACTGAATAAAATACTTGCCAAACTAGAATTCTGTACCTTTCAAATGTGAAGGCAAACTAAAAATGCTTTTTTTTAGAAAACAGCAAACATTCACTAAAACTGTACTAATGGGGATTCTTCAGATAGAAAAACAATGATCCCAGAAAGAAACTCAGAAATTCAGGAAGAAATGATAAACAACAAAAAGGATAAATGTGTGGGTAAACATAAATGAGTATTGATTGAATATTTACCAGAAAAACAACAATAGTGATGTTTTGTGTGATTTAAATATATACAGAAGTAAAATACTTCACAACAATAACTCAAAAGTGGTAGGGGGGAAGCATATGTGGCTCAAACGATTCGGCTTCCGCCTACCATGTGAGAGGTCCAGGTTCGGTTCCTAGTGCCTCTTGGGGAGGACGAGCAGGACAGTGAGTTGACACAACAGGCAGGTGCAGCGAGCTGACACAAGATGACGCAACAAACAAAAGACATGAGGAAAACGTAATGAGAGACACAACAAAGCAGGGAGTGGAGGTGGCTCAGGTGATTAGGCGCCTCCCTCCCACATCGGAGGCCCCGGGTTTGGTTCCTGGTGCCTCCTGAAAAGAAGACCAGCACACAACAAGCAGACACAGCAAATGCAAACAACGAGGGGGTGGGGAGAAATAAACAAATAAATAAAATCATTTTTAAAAAAAGAGGCAGGGCTAAATAGAGCTAGAGTGATCTAAGGTTCTAGCGTTATCAAGGTGGTGGTAAAATATTTTTTAGTCTGTGATAAATTTTTAAAGTATGTTGAATTCACCAGGGTGACTACTAAAAGAATATATACTTCATAAACTAG
>PVKH010042473.1:0-10815 GCA_004027955.1 Chaetophractus vellerosus
CCCTAACTCCTCCTCTACACAAGCCAATATAATTCCACTCTACTCTCTGTTGGGGAGGCAGATCTGAGCCATCTAATCTCCAGTCCTCCAATGATTTAATAAACCTCTTTCCTTGAGTGACCAAACTTAATGTGGTAGTCAATTCTCCAGGCCTGGCATGGACCCAGAGGACCTGTGAGGGGTTCCCCTAAAGTTTGGCAACCCAGTTGGAACCCTGTGACCTCTGAGAGTATTGCTGCCTGATGGACTCATTGGACTCCAAGGTGGTGCACCCCTGAACTCTGCTCTGTGTTTGCAGGGGCACCTTGTCTCTAAAAGCCAGTATCAGGATTCCTCTGCCTCTGACACTGAAGATACTGAAAGCAGCCATACAGGAAGGAAACAGGCCACCCATGAGATCCCTGCAGCCTCAGTGAATACTGATTTTCTTATTAAAATTATTAATTGTTCCCTAGAGTGAAGGTTTAAATCTCCTGCTGAAGCTCTAGGTGCCTAGACTGCCCCTGGTCCTTGGTTTTGGCTTAGGTTCAGAGCTGGGTGGGCCTGGGATTGTGGGTTAGAGTTCTACACCAGAATCCATCCCCTAGGTATAAGAGACCTCCCACTGGTACCCTGGTTGAGAACTAAAATTCTGATCAATAAATTTAAAGTGTAACTCACCCAAATACTGACAGAGAGTCACAATGGGCAATAAACAGAGCTTGTAGAATGAAAGAGAAGTGTGATCTTCTAGATTGCATCTTAAAACATTGGAAACAATTTGATTATGAAGCCCCATGACTAAAAAGAGAATGATACCCCATCACTGACCTCCCACTATTCATGTGGGGTGTCAGTTATTGGGGATACATGGGAGGAAGTTCACCTGGTCATACATACAAGGTATATAAAAATGTTCAAATGTTCATGAGGCATTGTCACAGTGGGTGGAGACTCACAAAATAACCAAGAGAATATTGAATTCCCATCTTGGAGAGCTCTGCCACATTCTCTAATGGAGCAACAACAGTCCCCCAAGTGCAGGGACAATACTTATGAGCCTTAGCTCTTGAAATTGAAACTTAGCAGATTGTGAGGTGCCTAAGAGTTGTCTACTGAGAGCCTCCTTGTTGCACAAATGTGACCTGTCTCTATGCTAAACTCAACATATAAATGCATTACATTCTCCCTATCATGGGAAATGAGTCCCAGGGATGAGCCTCCCTGGCACTGTAGGATTACTACCAAGAACCAACTAGCAATGCAACTGGAAAAAGGCCTCAAATAAAAGGGGGTAAATGTAAAGACAAATGAGTTTATATGGCTAAGAGACTTCAAGGTGAGTCAGGAGGTCAGCCCAGAGGTAATGCTTATGCACATCTCAGCATGATCTCACAGACTGCCAAAGTGGATACCACCCCAAATAGTGGGGCTCCTGAGGGCTCTGGAGTTTGGTGCATTGCCAGTGGGCCTTATTTTGGAGTTTGTACTCCTGAGAGTGACAGAATTAGACTCAATTATGTCTTCCTACACATGACTCATTTGCTCCTTCTATTTAAACCTATACTTGGTGCTGGAGTTTGTAGGGGTACATGCAAGAGACTCCAGTCTTTGGATTGTCCATGTGCCAGCTGGGCCTGGAACATCAGCAGAGTTGCAAGACCTACTCTACATCTCATTGGACTCACTCGGGACAACTAACAAGGAGATGATGATGGACAAGACCATCCCAAGGAACAGAGGGAGTCTGCAACTGGAAGCAAGATAGTCCTATCCATCTCCCCCATGGGATATAAGCCCCCTCTTAATTAGATGTGGAGTGACCACCCCAGAATCCTCAGGATTGGGGAAAGAACAGTGGGCTAGAGTGGACTTACTGGTATTCTACTATAGATATATTGTGATTCTAGCAATGGGAGCCATTACAAGAATTGATGTGGAGCTAGGGGCCACTGGAGGCTCTGGGGGCAGGAAAAAGGAAAAATAGTTGTAATACACAGGCTTTATCGAGACTTGGGTATTGTCCTGAATGACACTGCAATGACAGATATAGGTCATTTTATATTACCATATAATATGCAGAACTGTGTAGGAGAGAGTGTAGACTATAAGGTGAACTATTGTCCATGCTTAATGGCAAAGCCCCAGGATACATTTATCAGTTGCAATGAATGTACCACACTAATGAAGGATGTTTATGTGGGAGTGTGTGGGAGGTGTGGGGACTGGGGCATATGGGAATCTTTATTTTTTGTGTGTAATATTTATGTAATCTAAGTATCTTTTAAAAAATAAAAAATTTAAAAAATAATGATATATTAATATTATAATGTGAAAATACAGATGTGGTATCCTGTTACTGCTTACTTTTAAAATTTTATAATCCTATAACAACTGAGACATTGAAATGTTTGCTGTTCCATGCAAACTGCCAATGTACATTAAATTGCTATGTAAAAAAAGTAAATTCAGTGCTTGCCATCTGTAAAAAAATAACAATAATATATTAATATTGGTTCATCAATTTTAACAAATGTACCACAGTAGTACAAAATGTTAATAATAGAGAAAACTATGTTTGTGTAGGGGGCAGTGTCTGGAAACTATTTTCTGCATAATATTTCTGTTAAGATGAACTGCAGAAAAAAAAAAGAAAAAAAATCATAGTGGAGACATATGGGAAATGTAAGCCAAGACCTAGTTATCTATGTTACTAAGAATATAATGTCAGCTTTTCCCCCAAAATTATTCTGCAATTAGCATTCTTTTCTGAGACCTGTCTGATATGTCATTCTCTAACACAAAACCTTGTCTTTCTTTCCTTTGATTTTCCTACTACACACATTTATGTTAATATAATCTTTTCATCTTCAAATTTTTTTAAAAGATAAAAAGGGCAGTATTAAGTATAAAAAAAGAGAGAATGGTATTTCTGAGTGAAAATGCATGGCCACATATATATTACAGCATGGCCAGGAATGGCCACCAAAGGGATCTCTTGAATACAATACTATTTTGCAACTAGAAATGTGTTATAAAAGACTAAGTTAATGGGATGAAATACAATATGTTCAATGTTTTGGGCATGGTGTGATGTAAGCAAGTCACAGGCCTAATACAACCTGCCAAGAAAGAAAAGAGAAGAAACTACATCCTGATTCCAACCCCTGAGACAAAATGCTGGACTTGTTCCTTGTTCCCACTGCTCCTCCAGCACCTTATGAAGGAAGAGAAGAAGGGGGGTGTGGTCCTGAACTGCCCTTAGGTCTCCCAGAAATGGCTTCCACACCTCTTACTCAGAGTGGTACCCAATTTGGCCAGGGAGCCACATCTGGACAATTACAACTTAGGTGGATGGCAGCTGAGTTTGTTAATCAAGGCCATCCAAGAGGTTACTTATTTGTACACACTCCATTCTCCACTTCAGACTTGTAAAATTGGAAAAATTGAGTCCCAAGTTATAATGAAGATCCTAAGAAAATGGGAAATATATTCAATTCTATTTTTGCAATTCATATTCCTTGTCTGGTGGACATGCAGGCCTTATTGAATGGAATGTGCTGTTAACTTTGGAAGAAAGGAGAAGAGTGCTAGAAAAAGACCATGATCAACATAAAGGCCTGGAAGATGGAGGATTAGAGAGGCATTGAGGTCATTTCTGTCCCAGATAAATAGCTAGAGGCTAAGTGGAGACAGTCTGGAAGGCTGTTCTGGGGCTAAGGACACCAGGGGAAGGCTAGACACTACCCAAAAGAGAGAACAGTGAAGTAAAGGAGTCTTGGTTTGCTGGAAGAATCCCATGAATAACACAGCACCAGTAGCTGCTGGTGCCCATTCTCCCACCCTCAGAGCAAAGAGCAGGGGGTCCACCAGCCCCTGGCTGGTGGCTGCAGACTGAGGAGGTTACAGAGTGTCTTTTCCCAAGACAGGGGAGAGGGGGGAACACAGCCTACAGCAAATTCAGATTTTGACCAGTGAACTTGGTTTACTGCATTGGAGAGACCTCACACTTCCGGGCTGAGTGGGGCCATGATATTGTTTTTTTCTGAGAGCCCACAGGGAATGAAAGATAATTTGCCTTCTAAAACACCCTTCCTATTGTCCTGGGAGGGTGTGACCAGCCAAGGGAGCAGAACAGCTTCTGAAAAAATTTGTTTGTGAAGCTTGGCCCAGCCTGAGGACATCATTTCTGCCTCACCCATGGAGTTACAGTGAATGCATTCCCCCCTAGCATCTGGAGTCAGCTGAGAGGTCTGCCAAAGACCACCATCTGCTAGCAGACCAGAAAAGTGCATGAAAACAAGAGAAAATAACAAACAAATAAATAATAAACAAACAAATAAATAAGACAAATACGTTCATCAAGGCCCTTGCATCGCATTACAGGGTCCTTAGCTCTCTTTTGAGCAGTTGGACAGGGGCAGTCCTTAACACACAGAATGACCAGAACCAAGAATAAAGAACAATGTTAGCACACAGCTACTTAACAGTAAATACCTTGGCAAGAGGGAGGAACTGAACATCAAAGTAAACTGAGCATCCTGATCAGATGCCAAGACATCAGAAAAAAATTACTATCCTTACTAAGAAAAGAATATATGATTCAGACAAAGGAACAAATAAAACCCCAAGTGAGACACAGGACTTGAAGCAATTAATGAATGAAGTTTGTACAGATCTCCTAAAACAATTCATGGTGTTCAAGGACAACGTGGCTAAATAAATAAAAGACATTAATAAGATACTGTGTGAGTTCTGATTGGTTGCTTCTCCCACATGACCCACTGTTCATTGTGGGATTAGTTGTTCAGTGAGGGCTGTTCTGGGCTGTGGGATGCCAGCTTGCTAACCATGTCTGGCCACTCCAGCCTTCAGCAGCCGTCACACTGGTCAATCAGCAGCCATTAACATCAAG
Organism: Chaetophractus vellerosus; assembly: GCA_004027955.1. NCBI lineage: Eukaryota > Metazoa > Chordata > Mammalia > Cingulata > Chlamyphoridae > Chaetophractus > Chaetophractus vellerosus. The sequence goes on from PVKH010042473.1 coordinate 4,895, forward strand.
GCAAAACCCTCCAGCAGCAAAAAGGCTCAGATGATGGTTAGCATTTTCAGGAATAAAGTGTTTTTAAATGAAGTTTGAGGTGAAAATTTTGACTTTGAAATCTTCATGGAGGACTACATCCTTTCAATTCTGAATCTGGTGTAATGTTCTCATTGACTTATTAATCTATCAAAAATGTTTTGTTTTAGTAGCTATGGTAGTTGGTAAAACCTTTGAATTTTAACAAGAATTTTTGCAAATATCCATTATATTTATTCTTGTGGTATATAAAAGTTTTAACACTTTAAATCCCATAGGCTATTCCATTTCACAATTTATATTTATCTCCTTTATCACCTCTATTAGAGAATTGCTTTGGATTGCTAAAATGAGTTACAGTATAGGACACCACCTATTTTAGAAGAAGCATTTACAAATTATTTTCTTCCTTCCTCTTCTAGTAATGAAGATTTTTAAAAAAAATTTTGCCCATATGTTTTCACCAACCTGCCAATCAAACGGCATAAAGTTACTTATACAGGTAGCTTTAGTGTTTCTGAAGTATTTTTGATACAAATACTTCACACAAGGTGGAATTCTTACTTTTTGCTCCAAGTATTGGATTAACAGCAACAAAAAAGGCAAAATGTAATACAATAGCCCTAGCACTATATACTTTAAAATTTTAAATTGTGATAAAGACAGCCTCTTAGCAGCTGAGAAATATTTTTCCCCTCATCAGGAGCATCATCAAGCATGAGCTAAAATTCTGTCCAAGGAAATATTGAAAGAGACCCTATGACCTCATAATGTGGGGGAGAGGGAATGCTTGTGTGCTTACTCCAACAGGCCCCTGGGAGTGGCTGCCAGCAAAGAATGTGAAAATATACCACAACCTGGAAGGATCACCCATTCAACCCAATACAACAGATGGAGAAGATGACAGTAGAGGAACAAAGGAACTCCCGAACACAATCATGTCATAACACTATCCAAGCTCAGGGAGTAACTTGTGGAAATCTTAAAGAATTAGACCAAAATGCTACCAAGGTGTTCTCTCACACTTGGGTGTCACCATCCCCTGAAAATAAGTTACTTGCATATTTGACTGTTATAGCATCAAATTTTACACAAGTATGAAATGTCCTTCTTCTTTTCTTCTTACTAAAACAAATCACATTAACTTCAGCTAATGCACATAAATACTGGACTCACATTTTAATCCCCCCATCTTTAATCTAGTCACATGGTGGGATCCAGAACCAACCACACTCTACCAATGATACCATCTGAACAGGGGGGAACTGGTTTCCTCCATCAGCCCCACTTACAGAAGGCATTGATTGGCTACCTATTAATCATACAATTTTGTTTCTGCCCAATTTACCCCCTTTATGCTTTTCACCCACCTCTCATACCTTATGCCCTCAAATCTTACCTCAGCATTACTTACACTATCAGCCAAAGTTTAATTCTCACCTTTTTAAAAGCCATCTCAATGAACTCTTCTTCATTCTCTCCTCTCAATTACAACCCTCCTCCTGTTGACCATTGTCACCAGAACTTTCATTGGAGCCCTGACTCTCTTAATGCCATTTGGCACCCCTGTCATAATTTCCATCTTTGTTTTACCTATTTATTATGTAATCTCATTATTTTCAACTGGGGTCCTAAAGTACACTTATCTAGCAACAATCATACTATTATTTTCTTCAAACCCTCTAATCATAGCATCTTTTGGGCTGATGGAGGTCTTTCTGGCCCTATCCTTAATATGCAAGTTACCAACACCTTAAAATTTCTCTTCAGTGCATGGCATTTTGAACCTGGTGCCTTGGATTGTCTTTTTTTAACCATATCATCTCACATGGAGATTATATACATAATAACATTTTCAGCTTTAATTAGTCCCATAACCACATAGATTCTGTTATGATTTGTCCCTCTCATCTTTTTATGTTACTTCTAACCCCTTTTACCAATGTCAGCTTTGTTAATAATATCTTCAATCTTACTCTACACCCAGGAACTTATTTTTCTTCCTGTGTATCCCATGAAAATATAACCAAACTCAATATTACTTCCATATTCCTGCTTAAAAGATAAGCACAAGCATGGCTCCCAGTTAACATCTCACCCCTGGGAAGGATCTTCAGGAATAGCCCAATTTAACAAAGCCCTCTTGCTTATTAGACCTAAAAGATTCATTGCTACACTCATTACTTTCATTATTTCAGCCATTACCATAGCTGCCACTGCCACCACTGCAGCAGTCACCCTTACAGAACCAGCCCAAACTTCTCATGTTGTTAATCAAAGTAAACCAATGTCACTGATGAACTTTTAATGTGAACTCATATCAATAATACTATTCTTACCAAACCTGATGCATTAGAAACATCTATTCTTTGGGTAGGTGAAAAACAACAATCTCTATTTACCAGACAAGATTTGCATTATGATAAACATACAAAAACTTGTGTCACCCCCTTACCTTGGACCAATTCTCAGCTTTCCTGGGAACAAGTGAAAACCCACTTACAAGGAACTTTATACTCCCATCTACAGGGAGAAGTGCTTGCTCTCCAACAACATCTGGAACATCAATTATCTCAAGTACAAATTCTTACACAACAAAACGTTTCAAACACTTGCTGATAATCTACAATGGTTGAATCCATCTGTGATGGTTAAGCTAATGTGTCAACTCAGCCAGCTAATTGTGTCCAGGTATTAGGTCCAGCCAAGCACTGGGCTAATTGTAATACAAGAGCATTTATGGGCTTTGATAACCAGTGAGTTTACTGCATGGATGGCTGGTCACATCTGCATCAATCAGGGAAATTGGATCAAGAATGGATGACACTTTTATCCAATCAGTTGACTGCCTTAAAAGGGAAGTGATTTCAACATTCAGGGAGAATTTCCAAGCTAGCCATCTGACCACCAACTTTTCCCAGAAACTCATCAAGGACCCTTCATCAGTCTTTTGTTGGAGTTCCCTGGCTTGCAGCCTGCCTGCAGAACCTGGACTTGTGCATCCCCATGGTCATGTGAGAGATTCTTATAAAATCTTGTATTATTCTCATATATTTCCTGTTGATTCTGTTTCCTGAGAGAACCCTGACTAATACACTATCTAATTGGCTTCATGGCCTGAACATGAATATCTTGGTAATATCTCTTATTAGACTAATCATGCTTCTTATTTTATTATTAATATTGATATTAATTCATCAAACCCTCTCTCAAGCTCATAATGCTGAACAAAAATTCATCACCTTAGTTGCTGCCTCATCTCTCTCTCCCACATCAAAAGATCAAGAACTAAAACACAACAAGAGAGAAGAATTAGGAACCCTTTGGTTAAAACACCTTTGGATTGGTTTTTCATAAATATTATTAAGCTGGTTGTTTAATTTTAGTAAATGCTCTGCTCAGCTCTGCTAACTAACAAAATTTTTTTTTTGATTCATGCTTGTAACAAATCATTTTTTATTAGAGTAAACTTTTAAGCTTTATGTCTCCCAGTTTTACCTGTAAGTCTGCTTTCCTGCATTTTCACTTGCCTTTTCTAGTTTTACCATATTCTGGGAGTATGCTGCACATGTCCCATACTTGGGGTTGCTTGTGTCTCCTTAAACTGTAAAGGCCTTCTGAGATCTGGTCAGCCTGGATTTTACTAAATGTGTAACCTGAGCCAGGGCCCCAGCAGCAAACATGGGCATCCCAAGGCAGTGCTGAGTGTGGAGGCCATGGAAACTGTGGCAGTCTCACATCACCCTGTTTGGCCCCAGAGGATGGCTGGTTAGCCAGGGATAGGTAGGATTCCTCAGGGAAGGAACAATATAAGACAGGCACAGTCAGAGTGGGGCCATCAGGAAAATATTTTGAGAGCCTCCAGAGGTAGGAAATTAACCTTCACCCCTCCCAAGGGAGATCAACTGTCCCCATGGCTACTTTGCTTCACATGCACAGCTCTGGTAAGAACTGAGGTAGCAATCAGCAACCTGGCCTTTTAACAATTGTCCACTCATCACAGCCAAAATTTATGTCCCATTTCTTACCTAAAACCACAAAGAGGCAGTTGAAAGTAGGGGCTGTGCCAGGGTACATTTCCCCTTTCTTTTTCTTCTTTCTTAAACAAAAGGGGGGAGATGTGGGAAGATTTTGGTTAAAATATCTTTGAAACAGTTTAAAACCTGCTTTGCTGCACAAGCAAAATACTGCTGCATGGGAAAATGCTGCTGTTATCAGTTACTGCTGAAAACAATAAGAACTTTCTAACTTTCCACTGTTACTTAGTAATTTCTGCCTGTCCATTATCTCCTGTGCAACCCAAAATTTTCTGAGTTTTTAACATACAGCATGTCTTTGGGCAAGTCTCCTGATATAGCTGACTGTATATATATTAGAAGAAATCCAATAAATGAGGCTACCTTCCCCAAAGAATACTAAACTTCAGAGTGTTTTCAATTCATTCCCATGGCAGTCTATGAATCATTTTGAAGTAATTTTTGTATGAAGTGTATGATATAGGTTCAGGTTCATTTTCTGTTCATATGGATGTCCAATTTTTCTACCAATTTCATTCTAAAGACTATCATTCTCCATGGAATTGCCTACACTACTTTGCTGAGATTTATTCAAACATGTGTTTGCATCTAATTTTGAACTCTCTAGGCAGTTGCATTGGCCAACTTGTCCATTTCTAGGAAATGCCCCATTGTTTTGAATCCTGTTGCTTCAAAACATGCCTTGATAAAAGACAGGTCACTTTCTCCAAATAAGTTCTATTATGCTGTTGTCAGGTTGTTCTAGATCCTTCAGATTTGCATATGAATAATAGAATTAGGTTGTAAATTACAAAAAAAAAATGCCTCCTTGGATTATTTTGCAGGTGTCACTTTGAATATAGAATAATTTTGGAGGACAGAGAATTAATATCTTAAAAACATTGAGTTTGTCATTTATGAATATGGAATGTTAATTTATTTATAAGATGTTATTTAATTTCTCTCATCAAAAATCTGTAGTTTTCAGTGTAGATGCCTTGCACAGATATTGTAGCATTTATTAAATAGTAAATATTTAATTAAGTTTAAAGAATTTTGATGCTATTAAAATTTTGGTGTCTGAATTTTTGCTAATAGTGAAATCTTTATGTTCAGTTTTTCTGTATTGATCTTATGTCACAGTAACCTGATAATATAACTTATTTTTTTAAAAAAGCACCACTATAATTGGATAGGAAGAATTAAAACTGTCTGTACTTATTGGTTATATCATTGTCCATGTAAGAAATTCTAAAACAAGCAAAGAATACTACTATATTTGATAATTATCAGAGAAATTATGGCCTAAAAATATTTCTTTTGTCTTGATATTTTTAGAGGTGGTATTATTTCTTCTTATGGTTAGTAGAATTTGCCAGTGCAGCTATATAAACAGGGGGTTTCCTTGTGTGAAGTTTTAGAATTACAAATTCACTTTATTTTGGAGCTATAAGCCTATTTAGATGAACTATTATTTAATTTTATGGGCTTTTAAAATTTATATTATTCAAAAATTTATCCTTTCTTTCAAATTGTTAAATTTATTGTCTTAAAGTGTTCATAATATTCCCTTATTTTCCCTTTGGAATCTGTAGAATATATAATGAGATCACCACTAACATTGAGAAACAGAAGGGCCTGGCTAGATAGCTCAGTGGATAAAGAGCGCGCTGGGAAACCACATGGGAGGCCCCAGGTTTGGTTCCCGGGGACCTCTCCTAGCAGGCAGACCACCTTGAGAATGGCAAGCCACCATGGGTGGGCCAGAGCCACCGTGGGCAGGTCAAAAAGCTGCCACAGACAGGGCAAAAGCCGCCACGGGCAGGGCAGGTCGCCTGCGAATGGAGCGCAGCCAGCCACCCGTGAACTGAAGCAAGAGCCGGCCGT
>PVKH010042474.1:0-10819 GCA_004027955.1 Chaetophractus vellerosus
AAAAAAAAAAAAAACACAAAAAAACCCTGAATTGTCCAACACCTGCTATTAGAAAGAGATTATTGAAAAGGAGATCATTTCACTCAACTGTACCACCCAAGGTAGGGATTCTATCTACACCTTCCATGACAGATAAGGTCATCCATTCTGCTTTTGCTTTACCAGTGACAACCAAATTGCCCAATGATTCTTGTGGCAGAGCATCTTTATTGTTGAACACTTTTGGATGGTTAGGGACAGTTTTCTTCACATGAACCCAAACTCTGTCTCCCTGTACTTTACCTACTTTTCTAACTGTCATCAAGATTAACAGGAAACACATCTCACATTGTCACCATTCTAGTATTTGAGGACAGCTATCACGTTACCACTAACGGACAACTTCATTTGATTGTCCAACTTTTCTACCCCAAAAGAAAGGAAGAAATCCATTTTATTTTCCTTAACATAATCAAAGGCTCTTGATGATATTAGATGGCTGATATTTGAGAAATGTATATGGAGATTGAGGGCATACACCTATTAGAGAATTTTTAGATCAAATAACACCCTCAAAATTGAGTTATTTATATTTTTTATTATAACACTCACTAAAAGAGGCAGCATTTCAAATAAATTTGTATTTAATCCAGATTAGTATATTGGAAGAAAGTCAGTTATAATCCCCAAAGGCCAGAGATCAAGATTTTAGCATTGACTCCCAGGGATGAGGTTACATTGAAAACTTGGCTCAATTTGGGAAGGTTCTTAGAAGATAAAAGTCTGAGTTATAGGACAGCCTTGTAGGTTTTGTTGCTCTCATATTGGTAAAATTGCCTGCTTTCTGAGATTTATTTGATATTTTCATCTGCTTATTTTCTCTCCTTCAAATCAGTAGGAAAAACAGAGTATAATATCTTTGCATGGCTTGTAAATTTATCTGCCTACAGTTCTGATGAAACCATAATATTTAAAGTTTATATAAAGTTAGAGTACTTTAAATATTTCAAGTATGACTCTATTAAAGATATATATTTAAATTTGTAAAATCCAGGCAAAGAGACATAACAGGCTTGTGTTATCTGGGAATGTATTACCCTTGACTTTGATATTAAGTACTTCTATGATCTTTGACAATGTACTTGACTTTTTTGGATCTTTGTTTCTTAATACTTAACTTGAAGGGATCTAGTTGAGTATATTTAGGATCCATTCATGCTTAATAGTAATATTTTTAAGAAAGGATTTTGAACTACTCAAGGATTTCAATACATGTGCTCTCTTTCTTCCCTTTGTTAGGGATAACCAAAGGTTGATTTCATTTGGTTGAGAATCTGCAAAGTATTGATCTCTTAAGAAAGAATCTTCTTTCCATACCAGATTGAGGTCTATGGCTTTTATTACTGTGACAATAGCAGCTGAGAAAGAAAAAGGTGTTCCAAATGCACTGGGTCCAGTATGGGGATCTTGTCACAATGAGTTGACAATTTCTTTGTTGTCCTGGTGATGTGACTTGCTCTAGATTAGTTAGATTACCTTAAAAATCCAGTTGAAGGAGGGTACTGTTGAGAAAAGAGTTTTCTTTTTGTTCTATCTACAATTGTTCATGTGGAAGGCATGGGTTTAATTTTGGTTGCATTGAATTCAGATGTATTAAATGTAGGTCATGACAGAAAAGTCTTGGCAACTGCTACTACTTTATTGCAAAAGTAATCCTTTTGGGTCATGCCAATTTCAGTTAGCTAAAACATCTAATGATTTGCAAAATTCAACGTAGGCACAGAGAGTCATCAGGATTTTCCCTCCTTTGTAAACGCATAAGAAATCGACCAAGTTCAATAAATAATTGAAGAAGAGGAAAGTGCATGTGTTGGGTATAACATTCTAATAAGACAAGACTGACAACAAGGATAAAATTGATTTGTCTCTCATGATAATAGTGTTCTTGTGCTGCATGGTGTTTAGGCAAAAAATGCTATTTATGCAAATGAATGCAATGTATGTTACATTTACGTAGCCAGCCCAAGTTTTTAATATACGGTTTCTAATTTGGTCAGTTTTCTTATATCTATAATCAGTGCCAGTATCAAACACTTCTCTTGATTTCCTATCTAATCCCATGGGCTGCTTCCCTTTTTCTTCCTTTTCCTCCTCATCAGTATCCCTAACACCATCATCATAATGCTTGATATCACATCTGGCTCTTTGGCAAATCTGGGTCTTGCTGTCCATGTTATAAGATGAAGCCCCATGAATTCTACCATAACTGCATGTCTTAGATTCCTAGAGCTGCTATAACAAAATGCCACAAATTGGATAGCTTAAAACAACAGATATTTATTCTCTCCCAGTTCTAGAAGATGCTAGAAGTCCAAAATGAAGGTGTTGGCAGGGCCATGCATCCCTAAAGTCTGCGGGCAAGAATCTGTTCCATGCCTGTCTCCTGGTTTCTGGCAGTGGCTTGTCCACAATCCACGCCACTCTCTGCCTCAGTTGTCATGATGCCTTTCCCTCTCTGTCTCCCAGTCTGTGTCCAAATTTCCTCTTTTTATAAGGACACCAGTCATATTAAATTAAGAGTCCACCCTTCTCCTGTATGATCACATTTTATTTTGCCTAATTCCATCTGTAGTGACCTTATTTCCAAAAAGGTCACCTTTGTGCTGGGTAGTAGAACTTCAGCACATCTCTTTTGGGGACATAATTCAGTCCATAGCACTCTTCTCTGGCAGATCCTTTCTATTTCATCACACTTTTGTTTCTTCCCATCCTTGAGTTTCCTGAAGGCAGGGGGCTTTGTTCATACTCTAGACATTCTGGGTTAAGCTATTGTGGAGTGGAGGACATTGGTTGAAGGTTCTGGGATTGTGAGAAGTGTTGCAGGACTATCCAGACCAAGAGCAGTGTGGTATGTTGGGAGTGGGCCTAATGGACACTGCCTCTGCATCACTGACATCTACCCATGCATGAATGCATCCATCCATCCATCCATCCATGTATCCATCCATCCATCCACTCACTCATTAACAAAAGTTTCGTGAATGTCCAATTTATTCCAACTTCTGTGCTAAGCACTAGGGATAAAGATGAGTAAGCAAACATGATCATGCCCTTAGAGTATATGGTCTATGTGGAGGATACCTCCAAAGCAAAATGATGTAGGAAGTACTACAGGAAAAGAGCTGTCTCCACGGAGAGACAGAGGAAGGACTCCAGCTAGGCTTGGCTCCCTGGAAGAAACTATCATCTACTCTGAAACCTGAAAGATGAGCCCAAAATAGCCAGGGATTAGGCAGGATGGGATGAGAGGACCATTCAAACCTTGGAGAATGCCTTATAAAACTGGCAGATGAAGGACATTTGAAACATTGAAGAGAAGTTCATTCTGACTAGAACAGAGTGTAACGTGGCTGAGTGACAGGAGATCAGGATAGAGGTGGGGGTCTGACCATAGAGGACATCACAATTAACAACACCACATAATTTATCATCTATGCTGTTGCATTTTAAGAGCAAACATGGTGTAGTCAATGGTTACACTGGCATATTAGCACAATTTAAAACTGTCCAGGGCAAAAGAGGCCCTGTGGCCATTCATTGCTCAATGGTCACCCTTACTTTATAAGGCCATCTGTCCATTATATGTCAACTGGGATGTATAATCATACAATCCTATAAGCTTATTGAAGAATCTGGACCTCATCTTGATTTCAGCAGCAGAGACACAGGGGAAATCCAGGAAGTTTGGGGGGAAGATGTGGGTCTGAAATCATGAGCCTCTTTTCTGATTTCTTAAACGTTAAATAATTAAGTCTCAAGTTTTAGGCTTTACTTTTTGCATGTATTTTCAGGTGGAGTCTCTTTGTCTTGCACTACCACTGCTGCTCTTGCCACCATCTTGAAGTGCAAACACAGCCTTTCACTGAACAATAGGAAACAAGTTTTAAATGCAAATGTCTGGGGGAGTTGCCTGGTCCCTAAGGATAAGTCTCACCCTGAGCGTTTCCAGTTTTACATAAGGAAGGAGGAAGACTTCTGTACCTTAAAGGGTTCAGGGATACTGAGGGATAGGAGATAATGGCACTCACACTGTTTTGAGGGCTTCACAAATTTATTTTGTGACTTTATGTTCATTTGTGGTAGGGACTGGAAGAGAAGTGGGGTTGGATAGTTAGGAAGGGAAAGTTCTTCACATTCTGCTTGGCTGGTCTGGGCTGAATTATAACTGGAATGCTGGGACTCTTTTGCCATTAAATACGATGAACATAATTAAAACTCCTATTTTTATGGTTAAAAGCACATGCTTGGACCCAAAATACATGACAGGACAAGTATGGACAGGCAGAGAGATGAGGGAGAAAGCTATGTGCCTGCCTGGGAGTTAACTGAGCCTCAGCTTGCCAGAAAAAGAGTCTTCTAGAGAAACAGACTGTACTCCAATGCCATGGAGGTTGATCATCAGCCTTTTAATTTTCTAGCTTGAAATGAAGTACCCCTTGATGTATGTTTGATCATTAATTATTATATTATTGTTCATTATTTCTGAAAAGTAATAACATGTTTAATAAAAATCCAAGCTACAATAATGAAAATCGTTTAGATAATTTTGAGCATTTCAACCTCCTGAGGACTTCAATTTGATTTCTAAAATACAGTAGAAACTCACTAATTCAGACTAATGACTGAGAGCCCCATTGTGAGTCACCAAATTTTGCGGACGAGTGGGTATGCAAACAGAGAAAAAAATCAAGTAAAGTAAATCACACAATATGCTTTATCCATTAGTTTTGACAGAGGTAGTTCAGATGTAACAGGCTATGATAAAACTTTCCTGTGCACCAGTAAATGTATTCTCACTTGTTCCTTAAAGATAATGACATCTTGATAATCAGAAATCTCACTATAAGACTCAGACATTAAATCTTAACTCAGAGATGGCATTGGGACTGTAGGGGGTCTCAGATAATTATCTGGCTTACAGAGTACTGAAATGAGAAGGATGGAAGTTCTGCTATAAATGCCAAGTGAGGAACAGAGGTAAAAAGATATTTTAATCCATATGATCATTGTCATTTAGCATTATTACAACATTTTCTCTTTGCTAACGATGAGGCAAAAGACCTCTCATCTCCATCCTCTCACCCAACCTCCTGGTCTACTGCATTGTTGTATTGATTAGGCTTTTATGGTTTTCCTTCAAGAAACAAGGACATCTGGCTTCATTACATGCAATTCCCCCTTGTCCACAAAAGGGCTACACGTTTTATGTGCTGAATAGGACTCAAGCCCAGTGGTAAGGTTGCCAGCTCGAATCTAATGCCCACAGATGTTTATTAGCCATCATTCTATATTGTCTGTTCTTCCTTTCCCTTCTATTAATGTTGATGGATGCTTCTCATTGCTTGCTCTACATTAGAAACACCTGGGGAGCCATTTGTCCCATCTCCAGACATTTTGTCTTCATTAATGATGTGAGAGTCATGTGAAGATCATTGATAGTTGGTCCTATGTTTTTGTGTGGAAACTTGGGTATTAAGTTCTGTTCCCTTAATAGAGCCACAGCAGCGAGGGCAAATCTAGATCTTGGGGGAGGGTAGTAGGGCGGTCTCACTGGGGAGTAATTCATGATGTCAGCCATTAGGTGGATGTGGAGAGGAAACGCATGAGTCCTGGAATCAGCACGCCTGGCTTTGGACCCTTGGGCTAGCACTTCCTAGTTTTGGCATGTATCGAAACTCTTTAGTGTCTCCCTACTGAGATTTCTTCATCTGTAAAATGTTGGATGGTGAAAACACCTATCCATAGAGTTGTGACGAATGAGTTAAGGAACACCAAGTGTTGAAGACAGTTCTCATCACATGGTAATAAACACTGTCACATTGTTGGGTGCTATTTCCACTGCCTGTAGGCTCTGAAAAGATTAGGCTGGGCCTCGCCAGGGGATGGAAGCATGGCTGACAGCGATCAAGAGCAGGCTGGTCCTCTGGGTAGATACCACAAATGTTTTAAATGGAGTACGTATTACAGCACCTTTGATTTTGTGCCTATTTTGTGGAAGAGAACTTAAATTAGGAAAGGGCCAGGACAATAAAATTGCTTAGGTTTAAAGAGAGATGTAATAAAAGACTGCTTATCACCATCAGTAGATCTAGAACAGTTTTTAAAACACATCTTGGGGGCCGGCTGTATAGCCCAGTGGATAGGGCGCCGGTACACCACATGGGAGGCCCCAGGTTCGGTTCCCGGGGACCTCTCTGAGCAGGCAGATGGCCTTGAGAAAGGCAAGCCGCCATGGGCGGGGCAAAGCTGCCACAGCCAGGGCGGACCTGCCACGGGCAGGGCAAGTACCTGTGAAACACGGAGCTGAGCCACCTGTGAATTACGGAGCTGTGCTGCCTGCAAAACACGGAGCTGAGCCACCCGCGAAATGGAATGGAGCCACCTACGAGCGGGGTGAGCCGCCTGCGCGGAGGGCCGACTCGGCGCATCGCTACAAAAATGGGGGGAGACAAGAAGCAGACATAGAAGAACACAGGAAAAAATGAACACACAGCAAGAGCAAGCAGAAAGGGGGGGGAGATATGTAACAAAAATAAATAAATAAAATACATCTTTAAAAAACTCGCTTATTTGTGGAAAGAACTACTGTAGAAATGTAATAACATTGACCCAGCTATAGGATTCAGGAGTTCTTCAACAAGGTTAAATTTCCAAGGTTCATGGGTGAGAGAGATCAAAGGGGCAGTTAAGTGAAAGGAACTTTCTGGCAAGAAGTAAAAAGTTAAGCATACCATCCTGCCAATCCTCTCTAAAGTCAAATGAGAATTATTGGGAATTTGTAAACCATTTGTTTTGTGGGCGTTCCCTTCTCCCCTTTTATTTTTGGTGGCAAAATTTATATTTGGAGCCTCATTCTCTTGTTCCATTCAGGGCTCACAGAATAGAACACAAGTTCAATACTGGCTTAATCTAGAACTAATTAGGGAAACAGATCTGCTGTTCCCCTCAAAAATCAAACACTGCATACCAGAATCAAGTCAAAATGACTTTTAGATTGTCTGTTATTTGGGAATATCTGTACTCCAGGTCCTTCAATTACCAAGTTTAATTTAAAGTCGACTGCAAATTTAAGCACTTTCAGCAGGAGAACTCTGTGAGTCATTCCAACTAAATCTAATTCATTTGTACAGTATTTCTTGGGCAAAGGTGGGCAGCTAGGGATTCGCCTAAGTATTGAGAAGAGGAAAACTGCAGCTTGAGGGACTTTGTAAAGGTCCCTAGGTGAGGTGGCAGCAGAAATGGAAAATCGGATGTGGTCCTTTTTATCCCCACCCTACCCTGCCTCTGGGCTCACCTAACTTGCAACCGCTCCCCACCTGTCTGTCCCCTTTCTCTCCCTCTGCACAAACACACAGAGGTTATTTGAATAATACGAATAATAAAGCCTGGGTCCAGCAGTGCTTAAACATTTTATGTCTATGTGTCTCCCCAAATTGTGTACATACTGTGAAAACCCGTAGAGCCTGGTATTTTGAATATAATTGAAAGGGCGCATGCTAATTTGGACCTGGTGACAGAATGATCACCAAGATTTACAGTTGCAAATGGTTGACAACTCAGCTATTGGGTGAAAAGAGGGTGATGGGAATCTGATTTGATGGGATGACCCTCTCTGACATGTGAACAAAATACTCTGCACATCTATTTTTAGCCAGCCTCTGGAGACTTCCAGTAATTGACATTTGGAGCTGAGGCTCGTACTTGTCCCAGTTCCTGGGAATATTTGCATCTTTTCCTGCATTGGGGTTTTGCCTGTCTAATCCTTTTGAAGAGTTTGGTAAACAGCATTAACCTCACATTTAGGCAGAGGGCACAGAGAAGGTGGCCTCCCCCCCCCACACACTCGTACCAGCTTGCCTGGATGGTCTCTGGTTGGAGCATAATGTCTTTATTCAAGTAAAAATGCAAATACTACTTTGAGCCTTCAGGAGTTCCTATACTTTCATGCATCTGATAAATCTACGTTTAGGTTTTATACTTGTCACTTATTACAGTTGGAGAAAGGGGCAGATGAAGATTGGGTACTTTGGGTTGAGAAGGCATAATGAAGCCAGAACTTAGTATTCGGGGGCATCATACAAACATTTCTCACTCAAAGTGGTGTGACATTGGTCGTTGAGCCTCCCCATTGCTCTTCTTTACCTGTCTACATGTTGTTACTCATTTCACCTTATCAACCTTCCTGTATTTAGTCCCTTATTCTATCTCTTCCTAAACAAAATGCCTTCCCACGAAGGATCCAATGATTTATCCATTCTGAGATGTAATGGACAGATGTGGCTTATGTGGTATTTTTGAGAATGTGTGTTGGTTTGGAGTGGCACGCCCAAGAAAAACAGGTTCTTACTCAATCTGTTCCTGTGAGTGTGAACCCACTGATGGGGTTTCTTCCATAAATGTGGGCCCAGCTGAACCCAGGATGGGTCTTAATCCTATTGCTGGAGGCCTCTTAGAGAAGGCCACAAGGAGAGAAGCTTGAAGTCAACGATACCTGGAGGAGAAAGAAAACGCTCCACGTACATTGGCATGCGATGGAGAAGTCAAGGAGGCACACATCCACCAGCAGACGGCCCAGAACGCCACGGTCTTCAGGGAGAAATAGCACCTTGCTATTGCCTTGCTTTTGGAATTCTCCCAGCCTCAAAATCGTGAGTCGACCCATTGTAAAGTATTTGTTTAAGCATCTAGGAAACTGAAACAGAGTGTTTTAGCATTTTAATAGGGACAAGGCCTTATGTCAAAGGAACCATTTCAGTTTCCTAGTGGGGGCAATGTTTTCAGCTCAGGGTGGAGGTTATGGTTTTTCCTTGAATTATTGGAATGCCAACATTTAAGCAGTCAGGCCTCTATCTTTTGTACATATACGAAATTAGTCTGTATAAGGTGCAGTTAAGGGTATGAAATCTGGGAAACATTTGGGAGATGTCAATCTATTTATTCTTTATGACAGATCACCCGCACAATTGCCAGAGTGATCTTTCTGAATACATACATCTGTTCATGGCAATTTAAAAGCCAGTGATTTAGCACTGCTGTTGAAATAAAGACCAAAGTCCTTTACGTGGTCAGCAAGTCCCCACCATGATCTATTGTGAAGACTCGATTGGCCTCTTCTACTTTATCTGGCAACCTCACTCCTTCTTGCTTTCTCATATCTGAACTTGTAGGCCTTCCTCTGGTTCCTCAAATACGGAAACCGTTCTGCAGTCTGTCAACCACCTTCTGTAAACCCTTTTTCTGCCCAAAAGGTGCCTTGACAGCTCTTATCTCCTCTCTATTCCTCCACTCCTTCTCCCACCATCTCTCCGGAAAACTGCAAATCGCCCTTCAGATATTAGATCAAATGCCACGTCTTCGGGGTGTACTTTTCTGCTGAGATCCAGTCCCAAGTTTATTTGCTCTATTCTTCTCCTTTGCAGCACATATACAATTTGCATTTGTGCAATTATAAGTGTCATTATTTCCTAAATGTCTGAATATCCATTTCCACATGGACTCGGGCTGCACAGGACCTGCTCACCATCAGTATATCCCTTCTCCAGCATCCGGCCTGGCTCAGGAGATGCACAAGGAAGTAGTTATGCTATGGGTGAGCTTTTCTACAGAACTGATAAATTATTTTGAAACCCTAAAGTTTTGTAGAAATTCTCTCTTATCCTGTTTGTATAATTAGATCATGGTCATCAATTTAATGTTCAGAAAGAAAGTAAAATAAATGGAGTATTCTTCAAAAGCATGTATTATTTTCTTTGCTAAGTTTGATACATACGTGTCTGTGTGTGTGAGCATGCAGCATAATTTGGATAATAGTTACTATTTACTTTTTCAAAGGATCTTTTACATCTACTATCATATCTGCTCATCAAAAAATCAATGTCAGGGAAGTAAAGCATTTTTTTTCTGAGGGAATTTATACACATACACATGCACTAATTTATTTACCAAGAGTCACAATGCAGGCTATTTGCAAAGATGGAATTCATTACTTCATTTTGTAATCAAGTGTGATAATTAAGACGGTGATAACTGCATGTGGGTGTTGTTGGAAAGACTGACTCATGCCCAGTCCTTCCTTTTGTGTTGGTGTGTGTGAAGATGGCTCTTAGATTTTTGCACCAACTTTTGCAGTTTTCTAATGATGTTAAATGGATGACTGCTCTGAGGAGGCTTTCATCACAGATTTTTTCATAAAGTGAGAAAGAGTAAAGCAGAAGTCAGCGAGGAAGTAGTTGAGACCCAACTATGTCCGTTCTGCAGCAAGTTATCCATCGAAAGCCCAGACCTGCAGTTTCCTGCAAAGAAGGCTGTTACATGGTTTGCCTGGGTTATCTTGAAAACGAGTGGGTATGTCATCTGGAGAACATGTAGGGTTTCCCCCTTTTAAAGCAGAGAAAAGTAAGAAGAAGAAAGGAAGGAAAGTCACACAGGTAAATCATCTGCTTTGCATCATGTACTTTGCTAAGGGCTTTTTGATGTTTTAGCTTTCTTATTTAGTCCTCCCCACAGCCTGCAAGATGTAGACATTATCATTTACATTTCATGGGCAAAGGAATCAGGTTGTGGAGAAGTCAGGAAACTTTCATCAAGCCACAGGAGTAACCTGGTTTCTGGAACTATTCTACCACCCTGACCGCTACTGGCCAGTTCTATTGGCTTAAGATCTTCTGGAGCCATTTTTCAGTGAAAGGGAATAAAACCATCATAGGTTTCCTCTCCTATTAGATGAGTTTCTAGAAGCCAAGAGAAGAAATGCCTGGGATCACTCCAGGGCCACTAACCA
>PVKH010042475.1:0-10822 GCA_004027955.1 Chaetophractus vellerosus
CACTCACCTTCTCCACTCCACGATGACATCATCACAATCACATCCAAGGAAATTTAAAATAATGTTTTCTACAACTCTAGTTAGAAAAATCATTGGCAAGGTGTCTGGTTATCTCAGCATTATCAGAGATCTCTTGAATCATTGTTAAATATGGTACTAAATGGGAAGAATTATAGACACTAAGGTGAACAAGTAACTCAGGATTTCGGTAATGAGCCTAGACTGAGTGACATGCCCACCCCACTGGTTGTAGGATTTGTTTCCCTTCAGAACAAAAGAAAGAAGAAATGTGTTAGATGAAGACGCAAACTACCATTGTCAAGAACTCCGAAGTGTCTAAGATTATACACTACTTGCAAGCTAATTTTAGTCTGCCACATTTGTAAATAGTTAAGGTGTAGCCAAATTGATTCATGGTAGGTCTTAATCCATATGACTGAAAGTCATATAAAGAGTGGAAATTTGGACACAGTCAGACAGGAAGAAGCCTGAAGATACCAGAGTGGAGAGAAAGATCTCCATGTGTTGGGGGACTGCTATCAGCAGAGCAATGCCAGTTCTGGGAGAAAGCACGGCCTGGATGACACCTGAATTTTGGACTACTAACCTCCCACACTATTAGTCAGTAAATTCTTGTTGTTTAAACCAGTTCATTGTGTACTATTTGCCATAGCAGCTCTGGAAAACTGAGACAAAATCTATACAAGAATAAACTTAACTGGATTAGAGAAAGAAATCGTAAAAATAATAGAAAAATAAATGAAATTATCTTTCTTCTGAGTATATGCAAAGGCTTTCTATTTAGACTCAAAATTAAGATGAAATCAATTTATAAGAATTTAATGTAGTTTTGACGAAATTTTTAAAAAATTACATCTGGAGAGTTCTGGGAAGATGGCATTGGAATAGATCAACAGGGCTCACTTCTTTTACAAAAACAGTGGAGGAAAGGCAGAAGCTGTCCAAAGCAGCTGCCTAGGGTATCTACAGACCAGGGAAAGTTGAGCATTGTCCAAGAGTGAGTGGGGCAGTGAGAGGAAGAGGCTGAAATGAAAACTGTGAGTTACTTGCTCCCACGGCAAGGAACAGTGTCCATTCCCCACCCTGGAAGCAAAGAGCTTTGGTAAAACCGAAGGGAGCTGAGAAGGGAGCAGATGTTTTCCTCTCTGGGAATAGGGAGGGTGCAGTGGACAGTTGAAGGTGGTTTCTCTTCAACGAGTTTAAACAAGGCCAGGCTGTGAATCCAGGTGCTAATCAGTACAGAAACACCAGCCAGAGGAGGTTGGAGGATACACCTCAGTGGAAAGATTCACCAAAGAGAACTATCTAATGGCAAATTAGGAAACTGAAGGAGAAAAGAGGCTTTTGGGCGTCTCTCCTGTCCCTATCCCCAGGATCCCATGGATCTAATCTGTGCCCCATTAATGGGTCCTTGGACCTGTTTTGATAACATAAACCAGGCAATTTTCAAGATTTAGAATAGGTTGAACCAATAATCAAAGAAGAGCCATGAAACAAAATCATTCAACAGTGTAATACTAGGCAAGAGAGAGAAATTTACCATCAGAGTAAACCCACCAAGGTAATCAGATGCCTAGACATAAGCAAAAATTATACTCCATGCTAAGAAACAGGAAGATAAGCCCCAGCCAAAGGAACAAATGAAGCAGTGGCTTAATTTGTGCAGAATTGGTAATAAGGTTGATTGTAAATGCTTGGAATTGGATAGAGGTGATGTTAGCACATTAGAGTGAATGTAATTAGCAGTGCCAATATGGGGATATGATTGTGGCTGAAAGGGAAAGTGTAGGGTTGTGTATGTCACTAGGAAAAAAGCTAAAGGAGAAAACATGGAACAGTATAACATAGTGAACCCTTTTGCAGACTATGAGTGCCATTTAAAGTATAAATTTAAGAGTGTTCCTCAATGAAGTAGAACAAGTTTATATTATTATTATAAGATGTTACTATGTGGTGGTATCTGAGCTAAATTGTACCTAAATCAAACCATGGATTGTAATGAATAGTAACATATCAATATATTTCTTCAAGTATTTAAAAAAAGAGAATTATCCTAAGTGACAGAAACCAGACACAAAGTAATGCATATTATTTGACTCCATTTATGTAAAATGGAAATATAAATACATTTATTGGGATGAAATTAGATTAGCAGGTATGTGTGACAGGGAATAGTTAGAGGGATTGAAAGGTAACTGCTGAGGGGTGAGGGAGGTTTTCTTTTTGTTGTAATGAAAATGCTCTAATACTGATTTTGATGATGAATTCACGACTGACTGATTATACCAAAATCCACTGAATGTACACTTTGGATGGAATGCATGGTATATGAATATATCTCAATAAAATTGCTTAAAAAATAGGTCTGCATAGAAAAAAACTGCATAAAAAGAAAACTGGCAAATTAGAGGAAAATATCTACAATATAAAATGCAGATAAAGGGATAAAAAATATTTTAAATGGTGGGGTAAATGTCAAAAATTTGGTAGATAAATGGTTAAAAGTTATGAGCAACCTCTTTTTAAAACATATAATGAAGACTCTTAAACATGTGGAACCGTGTTCAGCATCACTAATAAAAAGAGAAATGAAAATTAAAACCATACTAAAATATGATTTTCAACTATCAGATTGGAAAAATAATTAATTACAACTTTTTCTCTAGGCTGAATGTGAGGAAACATTCACTCTCATACCTTGTTGGTGAAAATAAGATTTGACACAGCGCTTTTGTAGCAGAATTTGACAATTTCTAACCAAACCACATTTAGATCTTTTGACCTACAGAATTCTCTTCTAGGAATTTACTCTGAAGATACGTCTCCAAAAATCAAAACCGCATAGTTAATGTATTAATTGCAGTAGTTGTAGCTGCAGCATATTGTAAGCATTCCAACTGCTTTTACATAGGGCAGTGGTTGAATAAACTGCTGCCCTATGTAAAAGCATAGTAACTTCACCGACTAGGCATTAACGTAAAGAAAAATGTTGTCTGTATATCTGTGAAGTGATATAGACAGACTGTTATGATATTATGTCAAGCAAATAAAATAAGTACAAAAGTACAAAGTGTGCCTTCTTTGTGTATGAAAGAAGAGGAAACTAGAAACTAGAATGAAGAGGAAACTACATTCTACTCATTTGAATATAAAGATGCATGAAAAGTAAACTTGAGACTAGTAAAATTGATAATCTATAGGTAAGATTGGAATGAAAGGGGTACAGAGACTGAATAGGATGGGGAATTACACTTCTCTGAAAGTGACTTTTTTAAGTCTTGACTTTCATAATCACATAATTGTCCACTTCCCTTCCACAACGTGTATGTTCTGAAGAGGGGCGCTGGGCTGGGGAGAATTAACACAGGTAACTTTTAACACAGTATTAGGCTAAATATTAAAAGGAAAATACCTTAAAACAAATATCAAACTTAAGTTACAGAGTTTAGCAATTATCAATTTACTTTCACTGTATATTCTAAGATTGAGTAAATAGTTAAAGACACATGGGTAAAAGAATCCCGGTTCCTCCTGGTTGAGGATTTCTAAATATAGAAAGGCAGTTGGTGAACCCAAGGTGTTGAACTGGAATTTGAGGTATTAGTGTGAATTCAAGGCTTTTGATACATACAGATAGCTAAATGCATAAATGAAAATAGATGTGGGTGAATGTTTATATATGTTTTTATTTGTTAGTGTGGATATGTGCTTCTTTTTCCCAAATATTTCTGCTTAGAGGACCTGGGAGAAGTGACTCCCCAGGAGCACTTAGGATACCAAGCCTGAATCTTCTTTTCTATGATTCTATACTAAAAGGCACCAGGAGTCCTTTGAGTAATGGCTGATTCTCAGTCAGGTCAGAGAAAGTAAAGGATGAGCCAGGAACTTCTTGTTGAGTCATGAAGTAAGGACACAAAGAATGATGCCAACATGACAAAAAGTCACAGGAGTCAGTTTGACTAAATCTGGGGAAATTTTAGCATCTACACAAGTAATAATAAGGTGTATAGCCTATTTAACATAAGATGAATTCATACTGATGGAAATAAAAGAATATATCAATAGATTGTTAGATTGGTAAAATAGGTATTTGACAAATAATTTGATAGCTAGCTAGCCAGCTAGCTAGATCACACATAAGTAAGTAGAATGGAAAGCTCTTATTTAAAGAAGAAAGCCATGAAATAAGTACAGAATAAATGATAAAATTAGAAAACACATTTTGTCAATCGTAGTAATAATAATTGATCCTGGCAAGAATTACCAATGGATACTAAAACTGGTGAATGAAAGTTCGAGATGTAGCAAGATATTTTCATATTGTCTCAAAGTGTGTCCCCCAAGTTCTTTTTAATTACAAAGTATAAAATAATAGCTATACACTAGAGAAAACTGTCAGACACCAAATTAACTGAATGATCAAAGTTAACATTGTCAAAATCAGGACTAATTGACAGCTTGTGCCTCAGCATAACATCTGTGGCATTTTGCCAAGAGCATTCAGATGACAAATTGAATCATGATGGAATATTAGACAAACTCAAATTATGGGACATAATTTGCTCTGTACTCTTCTAAAATGTCAATGCCATGAAATAAAAATGAAAATTACAAAATTGTTCCAGATTAAATGAAACTAAAATAACATGATAAGCAGAACCTAATACAATTTTAGACTTTCCTTTGCTGTAAAGTATATTTTTGGGTAACTGGCAAAATTTGAATGTGATCTATAGATTAGTTTGAACATAAGTATTTCATCAGTTTCTTTCCTCAATTTAATAATTATACTGTGATTACATAAGAGAATTGCTTTTCTTGTTTGCTTGGAAATACATATGGAAGACTTTAGTATAAATAGTTCAGGAGAGATGGATGATGATCGAGAGGGAGTGAGAGAGAGCTCATGTAATATAATGATAACATTTGAGAAATCTAAATGAAAAGTTTATACAAATTCTTTGTAATATCTTTGCATTATTCAGTAAACTTAAAATTGTGGCAAATAATTTTTAAAATGTACATCAGAGTGAGATTTGGGCTCTTTGCTTTCCTATCTATATAATACATTTACATCCAATCATTTGATGGCTTTTATATTTCTCTCCATTTATCTATTTCATACTCTTAATTACATTCAACCTTTCCCAGCTTTCCTTCCTTCTTTCCTTCCTCCATTCTTTCCTCCCTTCCTTCCTCTCTCCCTCCATTCTTTCTTTCCTTCCTTCCTCTTCCTTCTTTCTTTCCTTTCTTCCTCTCTTCTTCACTTTTATTTATCTTAATTCTTGTCGAATTTTTGTTTGAAAATCATACGCTTTTTGTTCAACAATAACAAAAGGTAAATATGTAGGTACCCTAGACACTCAAAAATCTTTCTTTTCTGAATTTTCTTCACATACGCAATATTATTTTAAGTATCTCATGATATTCTTGTTGACAAGATAGACAACTGTGCATTAGATAATAATGCAGTTCAATAGATTTATAACTTTTTGCATGCTCATCCACAGAAAATAGTTTTGATCATTGAATTTATGTGAAACTTATAAGACATTTTTGAAGGGGTACTACAGACCTTCAAGCTACTGCCCCTACCTTGCTTAACATTTAATATATGCAATACAAGTAATATATAAATATATATGCAATATTAATATATATGCAATATCAAGTAATGTATGTATGATTGTATTAGTCAGTGAAAGGGTTGCTGATGTAAAATACAAGAAATCTGCTGGCTTTTATAAAAGGTATTTATTGGGGTAGAAGCTTACAGTCACAAGGCCATAAAGAGTAAGTTGCTCCCCTCACCAAAGTCTGTTGCCATGTTTTGGAGCAAGATGGCTGCCAGTCTCTGCCAGGGTTCAGCCTTCCTCTTCCTCCGAAGTTTCTGTGGTCCCAGCTTTTTCTGATCTCAGCTGTAGGCTGGCATGAGTCTTTCTCTCTCCCTGGGGCTTGTTTGATTCAGGGCTTTCTCAGATGTTCAGGGCTATGGTCTCTACAGCTGCAAACTATCAGGTGAATGGCGTGGCTCTCTCCCTGAATCTCCAGCCTCCAAAACTAAACTCTGTGTTCTCCTTCTCCATGTATTTACTTCTCTGTCTTTGATTGAGCATCTATTTCTGTAGCCCACAAAGGGGGGGGAGTGGGTGGGCAGGGACTCCAACCGAGTCACCCAAATGACGTGATCAAATAAAAGTCCTAATCTCAATTTAATAAAATAAAAGAGAAACCTCTGAATCTAATACAATCTAATACTTCCATAGGAACAGACCAGTTTACAAACACAATCCAGTATCTATTTTTGTAATTCATAAACAATGCCAAGCTGCCACAGTGATATATAATGCTTACTATTTAAATATTTAATATTTAATATATGACTTAGAAGGGAACATTGATATTATACTGACAATTGGATGGCAGAATTTGGTCCCCAAAATTGAGAGCCTTGATAAAAATAAACCAGTGCTAGTAAGATGTCTTTTAACAAGAATCCATATAATGTTCTATAAGAAACATGAGAGGAAAGTATGGCTTTACATCACAATATATAATGCAATATAAGCAAACTCAATATGAAGTTGGCAGAGGAAGTAATTTGAACTTAATCTTAATTAAATAAAATGCACCAAATGAGAAAGTTGATTGTATCACTCTCCTGTACATTTATCATGTGGGGTCTGTCATGTTTCATTTAAGTATCACATTTTAGAAGGAATATGGAAATATGTCCAGATGGGACAGTGTCATCCAAACCACTAAATCTGAAGACCCATGAGCCACCAGTTGTATCACATTATATGTGAATCTGTGTACTACCACAAATACTTTTTCTGGAATTTTATTATTTTGCAAATTGAATATATATTGTTTTTTTGGTTTTAAGTAGGATATTTCAGGTTTTACTTGTCTGATCATGCTCTCAAAGGTATTTCTTGCTTCTGTCTGAGAAGAAAGGTATTTCTTACTATTATGTCATATATCTTCAGAAAATGTATAAATCAATGCTTTATATAATGTTTTCTCTTAATAATATCTTATAATTGCAGCAGAAAATATTTTATTAGTCTCATCATTGAATTGGTCTCAATATGCATCATTCTTGATAACATTTAATTAAAACTTAAATAACAATTATTTTAAGAATACTTTATGCAGATTTCTAATGAACATTGATTAATACTTCTCTCTAAAATTGCTCCTTTAAACAAATGTTAGTCTAATAGACTTAAGAGCCTACAATCATTATTTTCACAAGTTCATTGTGGTAGTTTGATATTATTTATGAATTCCAAAAAGAGATATTGATTATGTTTGTAAACTGGTCTGTTCTCTGGGTGTGATATCCCTTTGATTGTAATTAAGAGGTTGTACTTTTACGTTATTAAATCAAGATTAGGGCTTTAATTCAACCACATTATTAGAGTGTGACTCAGCATTGAGTCCCCGCCTCTTGGTGGGCTGATAAAACAGACTCTAACATGGAAGTCAATAGACAGAGAAGATACACAGTGGATCCTGTCATCCTGGGAAGAGAGATGAGGCTAATAGTTTACAGCTGACTTTGTGAAGAGAACAGAGCAGCTGAGCCCCGAGAGAAATGAGTGACAAGGGAAGAGATATGAACACAATGCCAGCTGACAGCTGAGACTGGAAGAAGCTGGGACCATGGAGCCTTAAGAGGAAAAAGGAAGGCTGAATCCTCATAGACATCACCCGTCATCTTGCCTCAACACATGGCAACAGACTGTGGGTGAGGAAGCACCTCTTATGGAACCTTGAATTGGACTTTTTAGGGCCTTGTGACTGTAAGCTTCCACCCCAAATAAATACCCTCATTAAAAGCCAACAGATTTCTGGTACTTTGCATCAGCACCCCTTTGGCTGACTAATACATTTATCAATAAAAAATCTTTAAATTTAGTACATAGCATACTTATACTCTACAATGACAACCTGAATACATTGAAATCAGGCTAATGGCTATTGATCATAGCACAAGTCAAGCCAGTGAAACACCTCTTATGTTGATGTTAAACCAAAGTCCAAAGATAAATAAATGCTCATTTTAATCAGCCTTTTACAGTGATACATTTAGTTCATGTTCACTAATTTTGCCCATTATGTATCATTACTTTTAGAAATTCATATTTCAGTATATGAATATATAGCATTGCCTCATTTATATCTTTAAATACACTCCAAAGTTGTTAACCTGAATAACAATAAGACGGAATTTGGAAAGTAAGTAAAAGATTCACAGTTAAGCCAAAGAAGAAATCCTAAGAGAAAAGGAAGTAAGTGGAGGATATAAATGAACTGAGTATGTTGTTAAAGGCAACAATAAATATATTTACTTATGCTACCTACATTTTACAACTATATATACACATAGATATAGATGTAAATATACAAAGAGATACAAGATACAGATACATTGACATATATTTATGTATATACATATGCATATACATATTCATATTAGTACTATGAAGACCAAAGTAGTAGATGAGATCTAATATAAATTTATGCATTATTTCAGAAATATTGATGGAATACTCACACTGAAGAATCTCTATGAAGTTGCATTAGTGTTATTGTGGTTTTCCATTCCAGCATGTTCTTCAGGACCAGTCTTTGAAATATCCAGAAAATAATTTTGTGGTCTGAGGGATTCCAAGAAATCGCCTTCAACACTTAAATTCCTCTAAGAAGTAGGTATGTTGAATCACTCATTAATTACCTTCAAGGCACACTAAAGATAGCTTAAAACTAAGCAGAGAGCTTACATCTGGATTGTTTGGGGAAGTGAATTGTGGTCTGCCTCCTTTCTTAAAACAAGGTCTGAATACCCAAAGATATCATTCCCACATTTCCTATCCAAAACCATAGAGATAACTTTAGTTAATGACATTAGTGTGCCTCATTTACAAATTGTATAATTCCTTGACGTGAAAAGACAAGTTCCATCAGACATTTTATGGCTGGAAAATAGAAGAGTGTAGTGAATTTGAATTTAATAAATAAGAAGATGACATTCTTAAATTTCCATGATAAAAATAGATCAGTAGAAGGGTAAATGAAATACCTGTGTGTGTCTCTGTGTGTGTATGTATGTATATATGTATGTTTGCATGTATATATGTATAATAAATTGAGGGGTCAATTATATTGTGTCAGGTGTTAGTATTAAAAATTATGAATATATGTCAACCTGAAGTAAGCCATATGGCTAAGGCAAATATGTAAGTATATTGTATTCAGATAGCGGTACACAACAGTCAATTATGAGTCACTAAATTAAATGATATTCAGTCATGGGAATTTTTCTCTTTTAGTTTATCATTGTAAAGGTGTTGTTTGAAAATTCAACCACACTTTAATAATCTGACATACTTATGAGAAAAAATATGTGCAAGAAACAAAAAAATTAAAAATCTCCTGAAATAAGACCAGGATTAAAATTATTCAGAGTGCAAATCCATTAAAACCATTCTTGTCTGATTGCTAATGATTTCCAGTTAGAGCATTACATATCATACATTTACATACTTAAAGCACTTACCTGGAGAAACATACTTTTAAGCTGAAATGATACTATAAGCTTGTGAATGAATTCAGAAACTATATCCGGGGATTTAGTTTCCATATAGTAAATTATTGTAAGAGGGATCAGAAAAGGAAGCAGTGCCCCTAGGAATCTTATCAGGAATGGATGCCTTTAAATGCATTTTACTTGCCTTTGTATTTTTTTTAATGTTTAAGAAAATAGAAGTGATAAATGAATTAAGAAAATAGTTAATGGGATGGAAATAGCAAAAAAAAAAAGGAGTCAGGCATGTTACAGATAGAGTGAAAAGTAGAAAGAAATGATAGATAAATTTCATAGTTTATAAAGAGAAACATGATTCATTTGTTTAGTGCCTTCTATGTGATAAATACCTTATGTATATGGATAGATTAGATAGATAGATAGATAGAGAGAGAGAGAGAATGGATAGATATAGATAGAGATACAAATTCCAATTTTTAGATAAAATATAGAAGCTCTGCGGGGCTTAATAATTTTGTCGACTTAGGTACACAGCTATCAAACTAAAGTGCATTTGGAAGTAACATTTAAATCCTACAATCCCATACTGCCTCACAAAGCTCTTCTCACATGTAATAGTTTTTTAATTGCCAAAATAATCTTGCAAAGTTGTTCCTTATATTTCCCTATTATTTTATTCAGGAAATAGAGAAGATATACATACACACACACACACACACATATATATACTATTGAAATAGAAATATTTTGGTTTCAGAGTCTATAGTTGCACTACTACACAGTAGTGCCTCTATTGTAGTGTGCAACCACCACCATCTGGCATAGGAGGGTGTTCTATGTGTATCTTTATCAGCGTCTTACAGCTTTTTAAACAATTAATAGGTTAATAGCAGTAAATTTATCTGCTAGATGTTTCTCTCCCCCTCAAGGTTGCATCCTCCATGATCTCAGGAGCTATGCATTACATGCCTGGATACTCAAAGTCTAACAAAGGACTTGGGCACTACTCAATAAACATTGGTTAAAAGAAATTGTACAATTCAGTAATTGGCTGTCTGGGGAGGTGGGTAGAAGAAGTAGGACAAGTGTGATCTCATCCAGCTAACCTGCTGCAATATGGACTGCAATTAATACTAATTTTCAAATCAAGTAATGTGTGAATCATTACTATTTAGTTAGAAATTTTATTCTGATAGTCACAATGGGAAAACATTACTTGAATAATGAGTTAAACAGTGATTTTGC
>PVKH010042476.1:0-10820 GCA_004027955.1 Chaetophractus vellerosus
GCAGTTGTTATATTTCTCAAGTGACTGTAAAATAGGAGTACCCTTGAAAGATGAGCATTCTTTGTTCTTTCCCCCCTGGAACATCTCTGACAGTCTGATGCCTAACCTCCATAAAATTTGCAACTACCTTTCCCACCACTGAAGTGGTCAATAAGAGAAATCCATTGTTTTTAAAGAAGAAATGCCCCTTATTGTGGAGCTGCATTTTTCTAGGCGATCCAAAGTGTGAATGTGTATTCCGGTTCGCAAAATGAACCTCTTGGGGAACTGTTTGCAGCCTGGTCTTATCAAGCCAATGACTTGAATAGCTTATGCTTCTGTTATGAGAGTTTTATATTAATAAAAAAAAGATATAGTAGGAGATGTATTTTAAGTGAGTCTTTTTATTGTCCCCATGATTTCAATTAATATCTTATAACTTTAATAAAAGCTCAAAACTTTGAGTCCCATAGTCAATTGATTTTCTCAAGGTGAGTCTGATTACATTTATCCAATTTCTTTTATTTAATGTCGCCAATAACCTACCTGTTATTAGAGACGGTAACAGCACAGTGGCTTTAGCGAAACATACCCATGTATTCTCTCTATCTCATCAGATATAATTCCAAACCATCTCCTGAGATAATTCCTTTATAAGTTATTGCTCTAAGCAATTTTTAAAAGCACTTTTAAAATAACCACCCAAATAATAAACATAGCTCTCTTATGTTTTGCTACCTTTTATTTTAATAAAAATACTTTAAAAATCACAATCTAAAAGTCATTCCCTTCTGATTTTATGTGTTGAACATCAGTGAGTTCCTTAATTTCAGTATTTTTCATTCTTTAAAAACTTCTAATCAAGAATTTCTATATAATTTATGTACAATAAGATGGCAGATGGCTAATAAGATTTTGAAAAAACTTAATGTGATGTGGTTTTTCTAATGGTAGGTAAAACGTTCTGCTCAGCTGTTGAATGGAAATGAGCAGAAAACCAGAATCAGACACAAAAATATATAGGTATTATGTAATTGATAGAAGTACTGTCTTCAGTTAGTGAGCAAAGGATAGATAATTCAATGAACAACTTTGGGACAAGTGATTAATGATTTGAGGTGAAGATTATAAATATAATTTTCACTAAGAACAATAATTTCCAGATAGATAAATGCTTAAAATAGAAAATAAAACCATAAAATCTTAGACAAAAACATGGATATTGATCTAATTTTCTGATAGGAATGCCTTTCCAAGCATGATATGCAAATCTCTTTACTAACCATAAAAAAGAGATTGAGATATTAACCACAAAATATTAAAATTTACACATGGCAAAACCATCCCAACAAAATTTAATACAAATCAAAGAAATAAAAATGAAGATATTAGTGAAATGTTACTTTTGGCTTATCAATTTGGCAGTTTTTTTCTTGTTTAAAAATGACAGCAGGGCCCGGCTAGATAGCTCAGTGGATAAAGAGCGCGCTGGGATACCACATGGGAGGCCCGGGTTCGGTTCCCGGGGACCTCTCTGAGCGGGCAGACGGCCTTGAGAAAGGCAAGCAGCCGTGGGCGGGGCAGAGCCGCCGTGGGCAAGGCAAAAAGCCACCACAGGCAGGGCTGAGCCCCCACGGGCATGGCAAAGTCACCCGTGAAAAAGCGGAGCTGCTGCCTGCGAAGCCGAAGCCGGCAGCCCCCAAAAACATGGAGGACTGCTGCCCGCAAAACATGGAGCGGAGCCGCCCATGAAAACGGAATGGAGCCACCCACGAACGGAGCGAGCCGCCGCCGCGGAGGGCCAACTCGGTGCGTTGCCGCAGAGATGGGGGAGACAAGAAGCGAACATAGAGAAACACAGAATAATGGACACACAGCAAGAGCAAGCAGAAGGGGGGGGGGAATGTGAAATAAAAAAAATGATAGCATTCACTGTTGACTAGTACAGAGAGGTTCATAGCAAAAATAAAAATTGGAAACACTATTCAAAAGTACAGGATTTAGGGGAGTGGGTGTAGCTCAGTGGTTGAGCATCTACTTCCCATATAAAAGGTCCTAGGATCAATCCCTGGTATGTCCTAAAAAAAAAAAAGTTATGGGATTTATTGGTTAAAATATGGTGCATAGATGGTACATTTATGTATCTACATGCTGTACCATTTAAGTGGAAAATTTAATTGAAAAAAGTTGGTTACAAATAAATATAAATTAATCAATATCCAATACAAAAAAAGCCTATAAAAATATATCCTCTAAAATATTTATAGTAGTTTTTCTCTGTAATGAAATTATGTGTGATTTTAATTTTATTTTCCAGGCTATTGCTTCCTAATATTTTAAACAATGTATTATTACTTAAGGAATGAAACAGATAAACATTATGATCTGCTTTAGGCTGGTATTTTATGTCATGATTAAGCCTTCCAGAATCATATAGTCTGGATTCTAGTCCTGTCTCCCCCATTTGCTAATTGTGTGTGACTTCAAGCAAAACGAATGTCTCCTTTTATGTTTTCTCATGGCAAAATGGGGAAATGAATCCACCTACCTCATAAAGTTTGTTTGAAAATTAATTAGGGTCAAATGCAAATATTGTAGCACTATGAAAGGCATTCATTGATTTCACAATAAACATTAGTCATTGTTAGGTAAATAAAAGATTGTACTATACTTATAAACTTCAAACATCCCCAAATAGATGTCGAAACGGATTTTCTCATCTGCTACTGTTTTTATATTCATCAACCGAGTATTTTCAGGTTGGTCAGGCAGAGTTGTACATTTGTGCACTGTACAAAGTATCCAGGAAGAGGTGGTGAATAGGACCTAAAACCAGCCCTCATTTTGCTTCCCCAGCCATGTGATTCCCCAGATATGAACTGATAATTTTGCAAGGACACCTAATGGCTAGCAGAAGATTTCTGTTCTTACATAAAATCTATTGTATTCCTACAACAATAAAAACCAAGACTTTCTATGTTAAGTTTTATGTCTTACGTGGTTAATTTTATCTTTTCCCACAAGGAAAATAAAGGGCTTTCTTTTTCCTATCCATAAATACATCAGACTTCTCAAATTTCTGCCAGTTAGTGAAATTCAATCAGGTCACCTGCTTCAGTAATGTTACCTTAACCTTAAAAAAACTTTAAACTTTGCCATTATTTTCAATGGCCCAGATTAGCTTCAAAATGTTTCAGAGGAAATGCTGCATTTTGCACAGTAGCCATTTCAAATAACAGAATAATATATCTGGCTGCATTCTGTTCTCTCTCATATTCTGTCCTATTGAAATCTACCTGCTGTTTAAATTCCATAGCCTGGCACTCTGATATTAACCTTGAGCCCCAAGCTCCACAGGATTTACCAAACATACAGACAATGTCCTATTAACTTGTTCTTTGCCTTCCTCTCTCTGTATCTCTCAGATATGAGCTTGTAATTTTCCGTGGTTGGGCACTTGTGTGTAATAGCTTGCACCATCTAATTGAATGAGGGGTTTAAAGAACATTAAGCACTTGGAGGGAAATTGTGCTGAAATATAATGCCCTTTCTGGGCTGTCAGCTAGCCTTCTGGGTCCTAATCAATAGGCTGATCAACAGCTGCAGAAGAGAGACAAGGTTGACAGTAGAACTGTGTACTCTAATGAGTAGGGAAACGGGAAAAACAAGATCTTTTTCAAGGAGAAATAGAAAAAAAAATTTAAAAACGGAGATAAAAGTAGTGGATTCAATGTTCTACAAACATTTACGATGCACCTATTATGTGTATAGCATTGGCTATATGCCAAGCAAAATGCAAAAATAAATAGCATTCTTGTTATATTGGCAGATCCTAGAAGCAGACTGTTTTTGGAATAGGACTATATATGTCCAAGAGTTTGATGTTATTGTTTATATCACCCAAACAGTCCAAAAATAATATGTCCTCTTGTGCCATTAAATACATCTTTGTCATCTTCCCTGACACAAAAGTAGAATTAAGCCAGAATATTTATCAATTAAAATAAAAATATAATAGAAAACTGCCACATAGATTGGGAATGGAGTAGTCCTGCTATAAGGAACAAGATGTTTTTCTCCAAACTACATGTTGTTTCCTAAAGAAAAAGAAAAGAAGAAACGGAAAAAAACCTATACAACTGTTTAGGGCACAAAGTAATTAATGATGTGGCTAGTTTATTTATAATCCCATAATAATGAAATCTTTAACTCCAAATGCTAGTTAGTGACCAACGCCTATTGGAAGATTTTCTTGCTAATAATGAAAGGAAGAAAGGAAAGAATGATGCAAAATATAAAGATCGAAAAAAAGGAGCATAGAAAGTTTCCGTCCTTTTTACAAAGGTTAGAAAAAAATAAGAATACTTTTCTTCCTCTTTTTTTATATCAGCCAAGCCTACAGCATGTGTCAGTGGCAGATCAAATATTAAAAGCAAATTTTAATAAGTGAGACTCAAAAGGGGATTTATAAAGCTCAGGGGATTTGGAGAGGAGTGTTCAGTTCAGGGAATTCCACAGCTTGGGGGCATAACAGGTGAATGCTCTGTTGCCCATGGATGAGAGACCTGACAAGGGGGTTGATGAATTTGAGGTTTATTATTAGAAAGTAAGGACTGAGGGCACATATAAATGAGGGCCAATTCTGATAAGAATGAAAGGGAAGTTCCACATAGGTAATGAAAACTGAGCTAAATTTTAAAGTCAATGTACTGACTGATAGCAAGTGAGTATAAATCTGCCATTGCTTCAATAATGTAACTGAGTTTACTACCATGAGTAAATACACAGGTTGCAGTGCATTTAACAGTGGTATGGTTTGGGAGTGTTAGGCTTTGGAGAGTTTTCATATGAACATAATCTAGAAGTCATAACATCATGCATTATAACAGTAAAAGCAGCATAAGTACTTTAAAAAACAGTGTAGTAACTGCTTTAAATCTTTGGAATAGCTCAGTGAAAGAGTATCCTTTGATAAAAGCTTTTAGGCAGTTAACTGCAAATGATTCAGGAAAGCAAAGATAAATGTGGAAATAAAAGTTTATAAAGCAATAGCAGAATCCTCTTAAGTGCAATTATGGTGGCTTGGAGCTATGTACACCAGAAAAACATGTTCTTCAACTTAATCCATTCTAGTGGCTGTGAACACATTCTAAATAGGACGTGGACCTTTTGATTAGGTTATTTCAGTTAAAGTGTGGCCTGGCTAGATCAGGATGGGTCTTAATTCTATTACTGGAGTCCTTTATAAGCAGAATGAAATTTAGACACATGTACAGAAAAAGCCAATGGAAGAAACTAGAAATCAATAGACCCTGGATAAGTCAGGAGAGGCAGCCATGTGCATTGCCATGTGACAGAAGAGCCAAGGACCAAGGGTGTCAGGCAGCCAGCCACAGAATGCCACAGTCTTTGGGGAGAGAGTGTTGCCTTCAGGATGTCTTGATTTTGGACTTCTCCTAGCCTCAAAACTCTGAGCCAACAAATTTCCGTTTTTTAAACCAACCTGTTGCATGATATTTGTTTTAGCAGCCAGAAAACTAAAACAGCCATTTGAAGTGACAATGGCAAATACAGCAAGCATAGTAGAGAAACACATTAACTGACTGCAGAAGAAGGTAAAAAGGAGCATGTGATATTAGAAATCTTTGACACTGGAGAAGTAATTGGTTCTTGTAATAAAGGGATGTTCTTACCTCTGAACAAGGACCATTTTTAGAAATAGAAGATTGTGAAACATTGCACTGGGTATTAGGACTACTAAAATTCCTTCTATCCAGTCTTCTCTTCTGCTAACTTTCTTGGGACAGTGTTTTTACTGCCAATGGGTTTTTAAAGTTGCTCACTTTGAATCTAAAAGCTTGACAGTACATCACTTAACCCATTCTCAATTTTTTCCTCATTTTCATTTGCTTCTTCTTTATTTCCTCTTTAATACTATTTGTGAACTTATTTGCTTTTATCAGGATATTTAAAAATCTTTGGGAGCTGAGAACATGTCTTCCTTTTGCTGTCCTAAGTTAACACAGTGTACTACACAGAGAAATACATTTGCAAACATTTTTTTGAAATATTTTCTCTGAATAAATTGCTTCTAGCATTTATGTTGGTGATTTGGAATATTTTTCAAAACTGTTGAAATTGCCTCCTACGAACAATTTTTTCATTGCCGCAGCTATAGGGAATGAGCAAGGTTAAGGTAAAGGTTTTGGGCATGGTAAAAGAGGAACTGAAGAAAAAGATTTATTAATTCAATCATGTAGTTTGCTTTTTCAATTCATTCAACAAACATCATTGATGACCAATTTTGTGCCAGGCACTTTTAGAAGTGCTTGAGATACTTCAGTGAACTAAACTGACAAAACTCCCTGGCTTTATGAAGATTCCATTCTAGTGGGGGCAGAGAGACAATAAACAATGCAAAAATAAGTAGAGTGGATAGTAATGTGGTAGACTGCATTACGTACCCCAAGTTAGACATTTTCGTGGTCTTGCTCTGTATTCCTGTGGGTATAAAGCCATTATAATAGGATCTCTTGAAGATTTTATTTTAATCAAAGTGTGGCCCAACTGAATGAGGTTGGGCCTTAATCCAGAATACTAGAGTGGGTCCTTTATAAGCAGAAGAAATAAACATAGAGAGAGAAAGCCATGGGGAATGACCCATAAGCCGGAAGTCAAAATTACCCGGAAGAGAAAATAAAGGACATCTCTATGTGAAGGGAAGCAAAGACACAAACCAAGGAACCCCAGGATTGTTGGCAATCCAGGACCAGAGAGCTACAGTCTTTAGGGAGAAGCCTAGCTTGCTGATGACTTGGTCTTGGACTACTTCTGACCTCTAAAATGTGAGCCAATAAATTCATGTAGTTTAAGCCAACCAATTGTATGGTATTTTCTATAGCAGCCTGTAAACCTGAGACAAGTAAGTTATAAGGTGCTGAATGCTTTGGATGAAAGACCTAGTGCAGGTGATAGGGAGTGAAAATGTGACAGGGGCATGGTGGGGGGGGGGGCAGTTAATAATTAGCTAAGGCTAGGTCTCATTGAAACTGTGAGACTGATTAAAGTCTTGAAGGAGGTGAAGAAATTAGCCATGTGGATTTCTGGAGGAACAGCCAGTATAAGGTACCCAAGGTAACCTTCTACCAGGGGTGTTTGAGAAACCCTAGGGAAAATGGAACTGGAGAATAATGAGGGGGAGACTGATATGACCCAGGGCCAGATTTCGTATGGCCTTATAGACTACACTATAGTTACTATATAAACCCATTAATGTTATTCTGAGTAAAATGGGGCATCTATGGAAGACTTTTTTTAAATAGGAGGTACTGGGGATTGAACCCGTATGTGTGAAGCAGGTGCTCAACCACTGGGCTACATTCATTCTCCCTATGGAGGGTTTTAAGTAGAGGAATGACATGCTCTAACTTTATATTTTAAAACTATGATTATTGTTGATAATACAATATAGGTTTCAAGGTTGGAATTATTATTTACTGAAATCTTCTCATTCTCGACTCATTACTAACTGGTATAGACAGAAAAAGATGATGGCCTGAGGATGAATAATACATGGTAGGAAGTCCAGAATTAATGGATCTCATGCTCTCATCACCTACTAAGTGATTGTTTCCTTATGAGAAATTTTATATTCTACCAGGGTAAAGCATATAGAGGTATAATATCAAGTGATTATATGTGATTTATTTACTCAGTGATTTAAAATCATGGAGATTTTTGAGGTGGAAGAGACCATAGACATCATCTAGCAATTTGAGTCCTATATAAATAAAAAATCTGAAGCCCAGAGAGGAGTTAGATGAGGAATTCCACCAACATAAATGCTGGATCCTGACTTTCATAGTTCTTTTTATAAAGAAGAGAAAAATATTACATTCTGAGACAGCTCATCAGAGATTTTACCTGGTGCCCCTTTAGAACAGACAGACATTGACATTTATTGGCACTGATGAAAAATATTTTAACAATCTAATTGGAAAGAATTTCTTTTTTGGATTATGGAGGAGAGATCCAAGTTATTTCTTTGAAATGCCAAAAGTCAGTGAACTGCACTAACGGTGGGAAACAATGATCTGGATAATCAAAGTCATTTTTCTTCAGTTTCAAAATGCCAAATACCAAAAAAAAAATTATTGCTCTCTGGGAGTAACTAGTTTATTTTATAAAAAGAAGATGCTAAAATTAGTTTATGTACTGACAGGCAGATAGAGGACAGAAATAATATGCAAAAATATTGCTCATATTACTTGTATAATGGCTACTTTTTGATAACAAAAAGAAACAAAAATTGCAACAAGAAATAAAATTTGCAGCTATATAAGTTGATATTTAATTTATTCTTACAAAATAATCTGGCCAGTCCAGTCTAGTGCCACAATTCTTTTCTAAGAGGTCATTCAGTGACCCCGGTTCCATCTATCTTCTTGCTGTGGGGCAAGGAACAGCAAGCTTTGTTGCAAATGGCCAATAGGCAGTATTTTAGGCCTATTGGCCATACCTTTCTGTCCAGATTATTCAATTCTGCCATTATTGTCTGAAACAGCATTAGACAATACCTAAACAAATGCACAGGGCTCTATTCCAGTAAGAGTTTATTTACAAAACAGGTCAGATGGAATTGCTTTCAGGCCCATTGTTCACCATTCTCTTCTCTAGCATGCTGTCAGCACCTTCATGGTTGAGAGTGGGTCACTGTTATGCCTGCATTGCAGCCCAAAACAAAGAGAAAAAGAGCTAAAGAAATATATGCCTGGTGCTACAAGTCCAAAAGTGGCACCCGCTAATTCCACTACCATTTTGTTAACCCAAATCTATTAATGTTGCCACACTTAGCTGCAGGGGATAATGGGAAATGTGTTGAAAGTAAATAAAATGATGAGGAGATAAAGGACACTGGGGTCACAAACAGCACAATTTTTGATTTGCTTTAGACTGAAATCTTGCCATTAATTATCCACCCAGCAAAAAAATAATGTGCTGATAATTAAAACCCATTAGAAGCCTATTGGTACTTTTTTTTAAGATTTATTTTTATTTATTTATATATCCACCCCTTGCTGCTTGTTCTTGCTGTGTTCATTTGCTTTGTGTTCTTCTGTGTCTGCTTGTCTCCCCCTGTTGCAGCATGCCGCCAAGTCAGCTCACCGCACGGCGGCTTGCCTGCTCGTGGCGGCTTGTTCTGCTCGCGGCGGCTTGCATTCTCGAGGCGGCTTGCTTGCTAAAGGAGGCCCTGGTTACTGAACCTGGGGCTTCCCATGTGGTAAACCAGAGCCCTACCAATTGAGCCACAGCTGGTTCCCGCTATTAGTATTTTGAAATTCTTCTGTTACTTCATTTTTCATTATGAAAATATTCAAACATCTAACAAAGTTGAAAGAGTTATAAACACCCACCATCTATATTCTATAAACTATATTTTACTATATTTGTTTTATTATTTACCCATCCATCTTAAATATCCTTTTATCTTTCAATAAAGTCATCTTTTTTAGTGCTTTTCAAAGCAAATTCAAACATCAGTATGCCCCACTCCTGAACACTTCTTGTATATCATTAACAAGAGTTGAATATTTTATTACAGTTCTCTTTTTTTGAGGTAGAATTTATATACTATGACATGCGCAAATCTTGTGTGCCATTCAATGAGTATCGACAAACACATAAATCTTTGTAATCCTAATTAATATCAAGATATAGAACTTCTAGTTATCCCAGAAAGTTCCCTCATGCCCTTCCCAGTCAATCACTGTTCTTATTATTTCCACTATAGAGTAGTTTCCCTGTTCTAGAATTCAATGCAAATGACATTATAAAATATGTACTATTTTGTTGAAAGTTTCATTCACTCAGCATATTGTTCCATGATGTTTCGCCCATGTTGTTGCATGCATCAGTAGCTCATTTGTAGGAATATTTCATAAGGTGTTTATCCATGCTCTTACTGAAGAACTTTTCCTGATTTAGGATATTATGAATAAAGAAGCTCTGAACATTCTTGTAAAGTTATTTTGTGAATAAGCATACACATACTCATATTTTTCCCCCTCTTGGGTACCTATGGGTAGAATGAAAAACAACTGTGTAAGTGTGTAAATAAATATTTAACTTTATCACAGACATGAACTTTCTTAAATAGAAATGTAAATTAAAAAACTAATCCTGCTACAAACTGTTGAAGAAATAAAAATCTTCCCCACAAAAAGAGCCTATCCATCTCAGTAAATAAGATAGATAAAACTAAATTTAATATTGACTAATGAAATCATAATACATGCATGCAGGCAGTCTTCTAAAGAGACTAAAAAATCTGCACAGAATTTCATGGAAATTTATACAGAAAAGTAGAAGAAAGAAAAACTAAACATCTCTTATCTCCTTGCAAGAGAAATGGATGCACATTGTGATAGTCTCCTGTACACTTCGTGAGAGTTTCCTGAATTAATTTTTGGAGGTCTGTGTTTACATTTCAAAGGATCAGAAGGCCCATGACCTTGCATTGGAAAATCAAAAGATTGAGCTTCTTATGAGGCCTATTATATTTCCCAGGATATACCCTAAAGGTGAGTGGAGGAGGGAGCTGACTTCCCTGCCATTAATAAGCAAAGAAAATCTCACCATTTTACCTCTATATAAGATATCACAAACCTAGTTTAAACTTAACCATGACTAGTATAAAAAAAGATGAAGGACCACGGCTTGATACACTATTATTTTATAGCAACAATTAACCAACTCTTTATTTTATTTCTTTTTTCTGATTTTTTTTACTTTTTAAAAATTTATTTATTTATTGATTTTTATTTTTATTACATACCCCCCCC
>PVKH010042477.1:0-10819 GCA_004027955.1 Chaetophractus vellerosus
AATGGAGGATGTAGGCCATTTTGTACCATCATTTATCATGCAGAACAGTGTGGCAGAGAGTGTTGTCTACAGTCTGAACTGTGACCTATGCTTGATGACAAAACCCCAAATGTGTATATATATCACAGGCATTATGCCACAATGATGAGGGATATGTATGTGGGGGTTTTTGGGAGGTGTGGGGGGGTGGCATAAGGGTACTCCTGGAATTTCTGTGTAACATTTATGTAATTAAAGTATCCTAAATATATATATAGATATATAAAAAATTAAATAATAAAAAAGGAAAAATAATAGTTCAGATTAATTTTTAAAAGCACATGAAAAAATGCTTGACATCTCTAACTATTAGAGAAATGCAAATCAAAACTACAATGAGATACCATCTTACACCCATTGGAATGGCAGCTAATAAAAAAACTGCAGACTATAAATATTGGAGAGGATGTGGAGGAATGGGAACCCTCATCTACTGTTGGTGGGATTTTGGATTGGTCCAGCCACTGTGGAGGACAGAATGGCGGTCCCTCAAAAAACTAAATATACATCTTCCATTTGATCCAGCAATTCCACCTCTGGATATATACCCAGAAGAACTGAAAGCAAAGACATGAACAGATATAGGTACACCAATGTTTGTAGCAGTATTGTTCACAATTGCCAAAAGTTGGAATTCAACCCAGGTGCCCAACAACAGATGAATGGATAAACAAAATGTGGTACATACATACAATGGGATACTACTCAGCAGTAAGAAGGGATAAAGTGCTAACACACGGGATAACATGGATGAATTTTGAAGACCTTATGTTGAGTGAAGCAAGTCAGGCATTGAAGGATGAGGTGTACATGACCTCACTGGTATGAATTAAGGAAATTGAGCAGTGCTTGAGAACTAGGTTCTGAAAGATAGGTTTACAAGAAAGAGAAAGAGAAGAGAAAGTTGTGGGACATCATCCATAGGGACGTAATTTGTGGTGAGGTGGTGGAGTGTTATTGCATGTTGGGGGGATGCGACAGGAGGGTGGTGATATTGTTGGGTTTTGTGGTGCAGGGTTGTTGGTTGGGAGGACTGAGAGGGGCGGTTTGGAGAACCTGGGATGCTTTGGGGCAGTGGAGGGGTGACCGGATGAATGCATGGGACTTGTGGGTGAGGATTTGTGACCAAAGAGGTGGGAGTGCTTTTGTCAGTGTTGAGGGGAGGTGATGCAGCTTGGGGGTGCAGGTTGGTGGCATTCAGGGGGGTGTATCTGGGGGAGTCTTGGGAGTGTGTGGGAGTGTTCATCCTGTCATGGTGTGTTGTGTCGGTGGGTGGAGACCCCACATGGTGGGGGGGGGAGGGAGATCGGTTCCCTAGATTTGGAGATCTGATTCACTCAGAAATAGACAGTGGAGCGACTGTTGGGAGCAGGGATGGTTCCTGGTTGGGGATGAACTGGTGAGCCAGGACACTCTGTGGTGTGTATCTGTGAATCCTATATCTGGGGAGTCGAGCTGGGGGCTGTTGTGGGCCTTGGGGTGTTGGGAGGGATGGGGTGGGTCGAACAGAGTTTGTTTGGTGGCCTGTGGAAGTGTTTTCCATTGCCTTGTGGTTGTGGACATGGGACAGGGTGATCATCATCAAAATTTATACAAGCGTATGATCTTAAATGTGGACCTTGATGTGGGCCAATGACAATATTTGGGAACTATGTTTCACCGTATGTCAGTTATTTTGGTGCTGCCATCCACATAGAAAAAGGCTTTGGTATGGGGGGGAATGGAGGAGGAGGTTGAGTATATGAGATTGTCTTGTATGGAATGCTTGAGAGTGAGAAGAGAAAGGTGCCATGAAACAGACTGGACACCAGATATTGCACCAAGGCAAAATCGGAAAACAAAAAAAATATATACATATATAATTTTTCCACATTTTTTGAATAATGCAAGTCTTTAATAATATCTTGTTTTTTCTATTTAAAAATTTTAATTGTTTTTTTTAATTTCTCATATATTTTAACTTTTACATTTAAATATCATTATTATTTAATTTTCCTATTCATTGCAATTGTTATGGCTTCACCTTTGAAGAGCTTATGGATCACAGAAGGTTCACAACAGGGATGGGAGAGGATCATTGGGTGGGGGGTGTCAGTGTTGGGTGTGCATGTTAGGAAGTCCACCTGAACATACATAAAAGGCATGCATAATTGTTCAAATCCTCATGGGGCATGTTCACAGGGTGAAGAATTACTCATTAAATGGGAGAAAACTGAATTCCCATGTTGGAGAGCTCTGCCATATTTTTCAGGAGAGCAGCAATATCCCCCACGTGCAGGGGCAGTGTCTGGCAAAGGAGGATGATCCATTGATGAACCCTTGTTATTGGTGACTAGACTTATGAGTCTTTGCTCTTTAAATTTAAACAGCCTAGTGTTATGGGGTGCCTAAGAGTTGCTTCTTGAGAAACTCCTTGTTGCTCAAATGTGACCTTTCCCTAAGCCAAACTCAGCATAAGAATACATTACCTTCCTCCCAGCATGAGACATGACTTCCAGGGATGAGTCTCCCTGGCAATGAGGAATTACTAACAAATGCCAATGGGCAGTATGACTGGAAAAAGACTTCAAATAAAAGGGGGAAATGGTAAAGACAAATAAGTTCATAGGTCTAAAAGACTTCAAAGTGAGTCGGGAGGTCAGCACAGAGGTAAGACTTATGCGGATCCCAGTAGGACCTCCTAGGCTTCCAATATGGATATCACCCCAAACAGAGGGATTCCTTAGGGCTTTGGAGATATCTAGGCTCTATATCAGGGCTGAGAGCCCCAGAGTTTGGTGCCCTACCAGTGGGCCCTAATTTGGAATCCTTGTTCCTGGGAGTGACAGAGTCTGACCAAATTATGTCTTCACTGCCCATGGTCCATCTGTCTCTTCTATTCCAACCTATATTTGATGTATTTCCAGAGACGGAGTCTATGGGCTGTCCATGTGCCAACTGGGTCCAGAGGCTCTGTGAACCTGCAATTCCTACGCTACAGCTCAATGGACTCACCCAAGATACCTAGTGGGGAGATGATAATGGATGATGGCTATCCTGGGGAATGGAGAGAGCCTGCATCTGCAGGCAGGATAACCTCTTCCATCATATCCACTGGATATAAGCCCCCTCTCACTTGATGGTGGAGGGAACATCACCATCCTAGAATCTGCAGAATTGGGGGAAGCACTATGGACTCTAGTGGATGTGTTGGTGACCTGTTATAGACTTGTGATTCATGCAATGAAAGAAATTACAAAATTGTGTGGAGACAGAGACCACTGGACCCTTTGGAGGCAGGAAGAGTGAAGCAAAGTTGTAATATGGGGGCTTTCTTGGGACTTGGGAATTGTCCTGGGTGATGTTGCAATGGAGGACATAGGCAATTTTGTATCATCATGTATCATGCAGAACTCTGTGGGAGAGAGGTTGGTCTACAGTCTGAGCTGTGGTCCATGCTTGGTGGCAAAGCCCCAAAATGTGTATATCTATTACAGGCATTGTGCCATACTGATGAAGGTTGTATATGTGGGAGGTTTTGGTGGTGGGGGAGGTGGGGAATATGGGTACTCCTAAAATTTCCATGTAACATTTATGTAATCGATTTATCCTAAAAAAATTGATCAAAAATTGAAAAAAAAACAAATAATCTTTTCAGTAAGAGCCCAGATTTTCTTGAACCTTGGTCTTCAATAGTTAACTAGGATAGTTATGATCAGTCATTCTATATGTGATGGTTTTCTACCTTCTTGCTTTAAAAAAATGAGTATAGTCCATTATACATTTTGTCAACGAGTATAAAATTGTTTAGTGCAAAGTGTAAAACATAATGTAAACTATACACCATGCTTCAATATGTGTTCATCAATCATAAATGTACCACATTAATGAAAGATGTTGTTAATGGGGGAAAGTGTGGGAGGGGATGGGGTATATGAAAATGCCCTATATTTTAACATTTATGTAATCTAAGGGCTCCTTTAAAAATAAAGAAAAAATATTTTTAAAATAAAAAAACACTGGTTTTACCTAATGCTCTCTGAAAGCAGTATGTTCTTCATTTTGAAAACCAAGCCAGATCTTGATTTCATTTATGGATATGCACTTATTTTCACTTACAATCAATGTCAAACACTGGCTTTACCTAACAATCTGTGAAATCATTAGGTTCCTTAGTTTGGAAAACTAACCCGCATACTCATTTCATTGACTACTTTACATCTGTTTTCACTATCAGCTTATGTCAAAACACTGGTTTCACCTAACACTTTGTGAAAAAAATATTTTATTCAGTTTTGTAAACTAAGCCAGTTATTGGTTTCATTGACTGCTAAGACTTGTTTTCACTTACATCAATGACAAATCACCTGACACTATGTGAGTGCAGTATGTTCTTTAGTTTTGAAAGCTAACCTATATATTGGTTTCATCGACTACTATGGGTTTGTTTTCACTTACAGTCAATGTAACGACTAGTTTTACCTAACGTTCTGTGGATGCAGTATGTTCTTTGGTTTTGAAATCTAAGCCAGATATTGGTGTTAATGATTGTTATTCACTTGTTTTCACTTGCAATCAATATCAACTCCTGTTTTTTCCTAATCCTCTTTGAATACATTGTTCCCCAGTTTGAAAACTAATCCAGATACTCATTTCATTGACTGCTTTGCACTTCTTTTCACTTATGGTCAATATCTAAAGACTGGTATTACCTAACGTTCTGAGAATGCAGTAGGTTATTGCTTTTTGAAAACCAAACCAGATATTGTGTTCAATGACTGTAATGCACTTGTTTTCACTTACAATCAATGTTAAATCACTGGTTTTATGTAATACTCTGTGAATCAGTATGTTCTACCATTTTGAAAATTAAGGCAGAATCTGGTTTCATTGACTGCTATGCACTTGTTTTCACACATGATCTGTGACAAAACACTAGTTTTTCTCACTTTCTGTAAAGGCATTATGTTTATCAGTTTTGAAATCTAAGCCAGATACTGCTATCTTTGACTGCTATGCACTTGTTTTCACTTACACTCAATGTAAAAAGAAATGTTTTTTTCTTAACTCGCTGAAATGTGGTAAGCTCTGCTGGTTTGAATACTGAGACAGATCCTCGGTTCATTGCCTGCTATGCATAGTTTTCACTTAAAATCATTGTCCAAACACTGGGTATACCTAATGCTTGGTCAATGCTGTATGTTCTTCAGTTTGGATAACTAAGCCAAATACTGGCTTTATTGACTGCTTTGCACTTGTTTTCACTTACAATAGTACCAATACATTTCTTTTACCAAAAGATCTGTGAATGCAGTATGTTCTTCACTTTTAAAAGCTAAGCTAGTTACTGATTTCATTGACTACTATGCACTTGTTTTAACTTACAATCAAATGTAAAACACTGGTTTTACCTTACATTCTGTGAGCATAGTATGTTCATTGGTATTCAAAACTTAGCAATATTGTGGTTTACCTGAGGGCTATGCACTTATCTTCACTTACAATGCCAAAACCTGATTTTACTTAATGCTCTCTGAAAGTACTTTTGAAAACTATGCCAGACCCTGGTTTCATTGACTGCCATAAACTTATTTTCACTTACAATCAATGTATAAACACTGGTTTTACCTAACAGTCTGTGAATACAGCATGTCCTTCAGTTTTGAAAACTAAGCCAGATACTGGTTTCACTGACTACTATGCACTTGTTTACACTAAAGGCAATGTCAAACACTGGTTTCACCTAACAATATGTGAAGGCACTATGAACTTTAGTTTTGAAAGTAAAGCAAGATACTGGTTTCATTGAGTGCTATGCACTTGTTTTTACTGGCAGTCAACGTTAAAACACTCATTTTGCATAATTCTATGTGAATGTGGTTTTTCATCAGTTCTGAAAACAAAGGATGACTTTTTTTTACTGTTATGCCCTTTTTTCACATACAATCAACGTCAAAACCCTGATTTTACCAAACAGTCTCTTTCTGCATTATATTCTTCAGTTTTGAAAACTAAGCCTGATACTGGTTTCACTGTTTGCTGTGCACT
Source organism: Chaetophractus vellerosus (assembly GCA_004027955.1). Lineage (NCBI taxonomy): Eukaryota > Metazoa > Chordata > Mammalia > Cingulata > Chlamyphoridae > Chaetophractus > Chaetophractus vellerosus. Next base: position 6,067 of record PVKH010042477.1, read on the forward strand.
TGTTTACACTTACAGTCAAAGTCAAACACTGGTTTTAGCTAATGATCTGTCATTTCAATACATTATTCACTTTGGAAAACTAACAGATATTTCTTTCATTTACTTCTATCCAACTGTTTTCACTTACATTCAATGTCAAATCTCTGGTTTTACCTAACACTCTATGAATGCAGTATGTCCTTTGGTTTTGAAAACTAAGCCAGTTACTGGTTTCATTGACTGCTATGAACATGTGTTGACTTGCAATCAATGTTAAAACACATGTTTAACCTAATGATCTGTGATAGCTACAGGTTCTTCATTTTTTAAAACTAAGGAAAATGCTGGTTTCATTGAATGCTATGCACTTGTTTTTGCTTACATACAATATCAAATACTAGTTTTACCTAACTCTGTAAATGCTGTATGTTCTTTGGAATTGAAAAGAAAGCTTAATAGTGGTTTCTTTGAATGCCATGCATTTGTTTTCATTTACAGTCAATGTCAAGACACAGATTTTTCCTAAAGTTTTGTGAATGAAGTATGTTTTTTTGTTCTGATAACTATGCCAGATACTGTTTTCATTGACTGACATCACTTGTTTTCACTTATAGTCGATGTCAATACAGTGATGTTTCCTAACGCACTGTGAATACGGTATGTTTTTGAGTTTGAAAACTAAAACAGATACTGGTTTCATTGATTGAATTGCACTTGTTCTAACTTACAGATTATGTGAAAACATTGGTTTTACCTAGCTTTCTGTCAATGCTGTTTGACCACTGGTTTAGAAATTTAAGCTAAAGAGTGGTTTCATTGAATGCTCCAACTTGTTTACAGATGTAGTCAATATCAAAACACTGGTTTTACATAGGCTGTGTCAATTCAGTATATTCTTTGCTTTTGAAAAATAAGCTAGATACTGGTTTGATTGACTGCTATGGACATGGTTTCACTAAGAGTCAATGTAAAAATCCTGGTTTTACTTAAAATTCTGTGAATGCAGCATGTTCTTTGGTTTTTAAAACAAAGCAAGATACTAGTTTCATTGACTGCTATGCTCTTGTTTTCACTTACAATCAGTGGCAAAACATTGGTTAACATAAAACTCTGTGAATGCACTATGAACTTTGGTTTTGAAAACTAAGACAATTACAGATTTCATTGACTGCTATGAACTTGCTTAGACTTACATTCAAAGTTAAAATAATTTTTAAGTCTAGAGAACTGTGAATGCTGTATCTTCTTCAGTTTTGAAAATGAAGCAAGATCCTGGTTTCATTGAATTCTATGTACATGTTTTCACTTATGTTCAATGTCAAAACATTGGTTTTAACTAACACTCTGTGATTGCAGTATGTCCTACTGTTTTGGTAACTATGCGAGATACAGGTTTCACTGACCTATTCACTTGTTTTCACTTACAGGAAATGCCAAAACTCTGGTTGCACCTAATTCTCTGTGAATGCTTTATTCTCCTCAGTTTTGAAAACTAAGTCAGTTTCTCATTTCATTAACAGATATGCACTTGTTTTCACTAACAGTCCATTTCAAAATACTGGCTGTACTTAACAGTCTGTGACTGCAGTATGTTCTTTTGTTGTGAAAACTGAGTGAGATACTAGTTTCATTGACTGCTAGGAACTTGTTTTCTCTTACAATGAATGTCCAAACACTAGTTTTACCTAACACTCTGTGAGTACATTTTGGTTTTTGCTTTTTAAACCTAAGCCAGATACTGGTTTATTTGACTGCTCTGCACTTATTTTCATTTACACTCGAAGTCAAAACAAGGGTTTAACTTAACACTATTTGAATGCAGTGTATCTTCAGTTTTGATAAGTGAGCCAGATAGAGGGCTCATTGTATGATATGCACTTGTTTTCGCTTACAATCAACATCAGAACACTGGTTTTACCTATCACTCTGTGAATTCTTTATGTTCTTCCTTTTAAAAACTAAACCAGAAACAGGTTTCATTCACTGCTCTGCCCTTGTTTCCATGCACATTCAATGTCAAAACACTGGTTTGACCTAACATTCTATGACAGCAGTCTGTTCTTTGCTTTTGAAAACTGAGCCAGATACTGATTTCATTGATTGCTGTGAACTTGTTTTGACTTACAATCGAAGTTTAAACACTTGTTTAACCTAATTATCTGTGAAAGCCATACGTTCTATAGTTTTGAATATTAAGCAAGATACTCATTCCATTGAGTGCTATGCAGTTTTTTTCACTTAGATATAATATCAAACACTGGTTTCCTAACTCTCTGTGAATGCCATTTGTTCTTCAGTTTTGAAAATGAAGTTAAATTGTCATTTTATTGAATGCTATGGAACTGTTTTCACTTACTGTCAAAGTAAAAACAGGTTTTTTTTACTAATGCTCTGTTAATGCAGTGCATCCTTCATTTTTGAAAACCATGCCAGATACTGGTTTCAATCAATGTTATGCACTTGTTTTCACTTAGAATCAGTGGCAAAACTCTAGTTTTACCTAACTTTCTGTGAACGTAGTGTGCTCTTTGTTTTTGAAAACTAAGCCAGATACTGCTTTCATTGACAGCTATGAACTTGTTTCCACTCAAAATCAATGTCAAAAGTGGTTTTATGTAACACATTATGAATGCAGTATGTTCTGCACCTTTGAAAACTAAACCAGCTTTTGATTTCCTTGTTTGCTATGCACTTATTTTAAATTACAATGAATGTGTAAACCCTGGTTTTACCTAACATTCTGTGAATGCATTATGTTCTTCACTTTTGAAAACTAAGCTAGATACTGGATTCATTGCTATTCACTTGATTTCACTTACAGTCAATATCAAATCACTGGTTTTAACTAATTCTCTGTGAATGCAGTATGTTATTCAGTTTTGAAAACTATGTTAGTTACTGGTTTCATTGACTGCTATGAACTTGTTTGGTTTACAATCAATGTTAAAATTCTTGTTTAATGTAATGATCTGTGAATGCAGTATGTTCTTTGATTTTAAATACTAAGCCAGATACAAGGTTCATTGACTGCTATGCCTTGTTTTCACTTACAGTCAATGTCAAAATCCTGGTTTTACCTAAGGCTCTGTGAATGTTTTTCAATTTTGAAAACACAGCAAGATGCAATTTTCACTGACTGCTAAGCACTTGTTTTCACTTACAATCAATTTCAATACATTGGTTTTATCTAATACTCTATGATTGCAGTATGTCCTTTCATTTTGTAAACTACATCAGATACTGGTTTATTGACTGCTATGTACTTGGTTTTATTTATAGTCTCTATGAAAATACTGGTTGTACCTAACAGTCTGTGAATGCAGTATGTTCTATGCTTTTGAAAACTAAGCCAGATACTGGATTCATTGACTTCTATGAATATGTTTTGACTTGCAATCAAAGTTAAAACCCTTGTTTAACCTAATGATCTGGGAATGCTGTATGCTCTTTAGTTTTGAAAAGTAAGCCAGAAACTGGATTTATTGACTGCTTTGTACTTGTTTTCACTTGTAATCAACATCAAGGCACTGGTTCTACCTAACACTCTGTGAATGTACTAAGTTCGATGCTTTTGAAAAGTAGGCTAGGTACAGGGTTCATTGACTTCTATGCACTTGTTTTCACTTAGAGTCAGTCAAATCACCAGTTTTACATAACCCTCTGTGAATACATTGTGTTCCTCAGTTTTGAAAACTAAGTCAGATACTGGTTCCATGGACTGCTATGCAATTGTTTTTACTTTAATCACTGTCAAAACACTGTTTTTACTTTGCCCTCTTTTTTTAGATAAAATTTTATTGAAGTGTTCATTCATACATTAACATACAAAAACAATGTCTGTAGCAAAATTATGACATTACAAATCAAACACACATATCATTGAGCAGTCCTCCCATATATCATTCACCCACCTTGAATTGTTGTGAAACATTTGTTACAATGAAAGAGCATTGTAAAATTATTATATGTAACTATAGCCTATTTCTTACATTTGCTGTATTTTCACCCACAACAACAGATTATTAATACCTATTAATACTATTTTTTATATCTGAATATTATTTTCTTTTAATTTTTTATTCATTTTTTATATATCTCTATATATTTTTAGGATACATTCATTACATAAATGTTACACAGAGATTCTGGGAGTACCCATATGCCACCCCCCACCCCTCCCACAACACCCCACATACACATCCCTCAGTGTGGCATAACGACTGTGATAGATATACACATTTTGGGGCTTTGCCATCAAGCTTAGATCACAGTTCAGACTGTAGATGACCCTCTCTCCCATAGAGTTCCAAATGATACATAATGATACAAAATGACCTACATCCTCCATTGCAGCATCACCCACAACAATCCCCAGGTCCCAAGAAAAACATTGCATTACACTTGCTCTTCCCTCACCCTGCTCCCAAAGTGTCCAGTGAACCTGGCTCCACATAATTTTGCAATTTCTTCCATTACATATATCACAAGTCTAGAGTAGGTCACCAACAAGTCCATTCTAGTCCATAGTTCTTCCCCCATCCAAAGGAGTCTGGGATGGTGATTTCCCCTCCATCACCAAGTGAGAGGGGGCTTATATCCCATGGATATGATGAAAGGGATTATCCTGCATGCAGCTGCACGCCCTCTGGATTCCCCTGCATTGTTCAACATCAACTCCCAACTATATGTCCTGGTTGAGTCCATTGAGTTGTAGTGTAGGAGGTGCAGGTCCACAGACTTTCTGGACCGAGTTGGCACATGGTCAGCCTGTAGT
>PVKH010042478.1:0-10816 GCA_004027955.1 Chaetophractus vellerosus
AATAGAGACTTTGTGATTCTACACTCAAGGGTCTACCCATTAGCAGTATGAGACTGCGGGGAAAGGCCATTCCTTCCTTGCCTGGAGAGGAGCCATCCACCACAGGGCACTGACCCAGGCTGGACCATCAACCCGGCTAGGCATGTGAACTGACAGCACCAACTGAGTTCTATTCAGAGAACAATGATGCTGCTACAAGGTAGGAGTGGCTCCTTCAGTAGCTGTGAGAATGCCATAGGCCAGGGGCTGCTGCATGGACAAGGCCGTCCTCAAACTGAAACAAGGAGCAAATGAACAAGGAGCACAGAAAAGAGAAGAGAGGCAGCAGGCTGAGTTCTGGGTAAAGCCTCACAACCAGAAGCTCACAAACTTCAGACAAACTAGGGGTAGCATTTATGGGCAAATTTATGTTTGGGATAGAATATCTTCTAGGGACCCCCTTTTGTGACCCAGTTCCTGATTACTGAACATGCTAGTGAGGATTTCTTGCCTTCGTGGATGAAAGAAAAAAAAATGCAGAGAAAGCTGTTATTAAATTGAGAATTTAAGGAGGTTAAAAAATGTGACAGGAAGGGGGATTGGAATACTAGAGCAATGGGGAAAAGGACATGAGGAATGGAATCTGCAGAAGTGGGTGAAGATCTAGGCTCTGATAACAGCTGCTGCCTCCTGACTTTGAAAAAGTTATGAGTTCTCAAGACCCAGATTTCTCATATATTAAATGAAGACAACTCCTGGCAGGCTTGTTATAAGAAACACATGAAATCATGTGTATATTTAGAAAAGAACCTGACACAGAGTGGTTCTCAATAAATGTGAGCTATTACTTTTATCCCATAAAATGGAAAATTAAAAACAAAAAAATGAACACCCAAGTTCCCACCAACAGAGTCGCTATGAGAAAAGAATAATATACTAAGACAACAACCAACATCCCCCAAGATTAATGACTTAAGGGGCGAGTGGGGATCGTTGCCAGATGAAACAGATCTTTCCATATCATTCCAATTGTATAAAGAAGCCCACTGGCTTGGAAAGCTCTGTGGAATGTGATGTTGATAGAGATGCCTTGGGATTCTAAGTTAACAATCGCCTTTGAACTTGCTATATGATTTAGACGTTCACAAAACTGTCTTCTGGAGAACATGGTAAATTCAGAAGGAAAATATAACTATGCTTTCTTTTGCATTTTTCAGATCTCAGACTGCCTTGACTAGGCTAGTTATGCCTTAATTATGCTTAAGTCATTAATATTAATGACTTTTTTATAATTAGAAAAATCAGAATTTTTATATCCCAGTGTACTTTCCAATTACTTGTAGTTGCTAAACGAATTACAAATTAGAATAATTTCTTCCAGAGAACAAATATGAAGAATTCACAGTAAGAGGGAAAATTCCAAAGGATAAATAACTTCTATTGAAGAAATTACATGCTAAATATCCCCATAACGCTAACCAATCTAATAATTAAGTGGCCCATGGACATTTGTTTCATAGTCCCAGATTCTCTAGCTAATACAGAAAAAAGTAAATTAATAAATTGGTATATAACAAACTTTTGTTCTATTTCGGACATGTAATTCCATCTGGGCCAAAATGCTGTTTAGACTAGGCTGAGAGTCCTGGGCAGGTGACATGGTGGTTATCATCTTTGATGCTAAACTCTAAGGCATGGAAGATATTTATTTCGATACGATTGTCAGACTCTTTTAGCCACATGTCACCCATGAGTTTAAAGAAAACACGTCTGAAATGAGCACACGTTTTGGCCTGCAATGCCTCTGTGGTAATAGGTTTCTAAAAATTTGTCCCGCATTTAAAATCTTCTTGGGGCAAATGGTACCTTCTTACTTTGAATATTCAGGTTTGGGTGAAAAGGGACTCAAGTACTTATACACATTTATCAAAATTCCACTGGCGTCCATTCCCTAAAACCTTGTAGTGTGTCCAGCTCTTGTTCACATAGTCCGTGATGCACGTGGGTCCATTCCTTAATATTCTTTACTATGGATGCACGGTGAGTCCATTCTCCACTAAGACAAATGGCACACGCACATTTTCCCATTTGGTGATGAACATTTAGATAGAATCTAAAGATCATGAGTGAGTTAAGTGAGATGGCCAATAATTTCGACCAAGGTATCAAATGGTATGTTCTATGCCTTACCATGGGGCCCCGAGATACATTTGGGCGGAAGGGAGATGGCATTAAGAGCCTCTGGGGCTAAGTAGGCCGGGGTTTCCATTGTGGCTCTATTTGTTAGCTTTATGAGCCAATTATTGAGCCCTTCTAAGTTTCACTTTACTAATCTATAAAATAAAGATGAAAATATTATCATCAGAGGATAGTAGTGAAAATTTAATAAGATAATGTATATGAAGTTCCTAGTGCTTGACACATAATAAGGGCTCAACAAATACTAGCTGTAATTTTTATTATCATTTTCAGTGTTATTATCATCCAAGAGAGCCACATTAATATAACATAAAGACTTATTGATTGGAAGTGCAATTTTCCTTCTAAATGTTATGAAATCATTATGTGTCTTGAGATCTATGTATGTATTTGATATGATAATGTGCCTCCCCAAAGCTGCTGTTTATTCAGGTGAACAATGATATACATTACAATACGTGGTGTCTTAAATAAAGTAAATATATAATATATATAACTGGACATGCACAGAAAAAATCTGTAATAATATACAGCAAAGGGTTATAAGTAGTAGTACTACAGGTTTTTAAAAGAGCATTTTATAATTTTCTATGATGAACATAGATTACTTGTGAAATAAATAAATTAAACAAAACAGATTTTCCTGAAGGAAAAAAATAACATAAAACTTCAACACACACTATGTCCACCACCTAGTCAAAAAAATTACCTGAATGTGTTTTTTTTGTTGTTGTCCATGCTATCCAGATTGCAAGTTTTACCAATCCTCTTGAAATTTAAATACTTGTGCCCTCATCCTCTCCCATAGGTAGCACAGAGAAAAAGAAATCAACACTACTTACTGCATGAAACACCACTGAGTTAGGTGGATTTTTAATGGCTTCTGAATGACTCAACTTCCATTAATTAAGATCCCACTTTCATTTAAAAATTTTTTAAAAGCCACAAAAACACTGATGTCAAAAAAGCGATGGGGTGAGAGAGCAATGGAAGATGTATTTCCAAAAAAATTTTTTCATGGTCTCTTAGTCCCAAGAAACACATTAAAAAAAAAATGTAAACCTTATTTAAAAAATTTTTAAGATCTCCTTGTTAAATGCATCAAATTATAAATTAGACATGGGGTTTGTAAAGGCTGATTTCTAAACTATAACAGAACACATCTGGGGCGATTTTCTGACTCTCTTCTATATTTGGTTTTTCTTGGCAGCTGCAGGAAACCTCTGGGCAGACACACTGCTACAATAATTAATGCCAGCTTTCAAGCATCATCATGAAAAAAGAAATCATGACAGCAACAAAAAATGGTGCCCCCCAAATAACCACAGATTTAATGTAAAACATGCATTCATGGAGCCTCCAGCCTAGAACAGCTGAAAGACATTTGTGGTGATTCATGAACAAAAAGTCATTCAATCTCTTCCATCAAGCTTTTTCTGCAATGCAGCCACTTTTGCTTCCACCCATCCTACGTCTGCTTCATTCATACCCTGGTTCTGTCTGAGCTGCACAGTGCCCAAGATTTCTATAACAGGATCCAACCAGGCCGTCTAGCCTCTCATTATTAAGCTACCTACAGTCCCTGAAGGGCATCTGGGGTGTAGCATAAGGCCAGAAACAGAGTAGATACTCAACAAAAGCCTGTGGGTAGATGGTGAGAAGGTGGATGAGGGTGTGAATGGATAAAGAATTAAGAGGAAAAGTCACACATGGAAAGCGGAAAACTTCCCTGATTCTGAAATTACTTCATTTGTAAATGCAAATAGTCTACTTTTTTACCTCCATAAATTACAACCACATACAACTGAGCTGCAAATTTACCTACTCACTAAAACTTATTTGTAACCCTAAAATTAATGCTCTGGGCAGTTTCATGGTCATTTGTGGAAATGCAGAGTGGCAAAAATTCGAGTTACCTAGCATGCACATTTCCCAGCTAAGGTTGAACAAGATGACACTCTGCCTTTTTATTTCAGCTTTCATGCTGTAAACAAGTGTTCTTTTTGCGGTCTATGTGGAGCCTTGTTTTTCACATTTTTGTCCTTTTGTTGGTGGTTTCACTGTTTTAAAAAATGGCCCTCAAGTGTAGTGCTGAAGTGCTGTCTAGTGGTCCTAAGAGCAAGAGGGCTGTGATGTGCCTTATGGAGAAAATACGTGGGGTAGATAAACTTCATTCAGGCATGAGTTATAGTGCTGTGGCTGTGAGTTCAATGTTAATGAATCAACAATTTATATATTAAATAAAGTGCCTTTAAACAGAAACACTAACAAAACAAGGTTGTGTACTGATGGGCTCATGCAAATATTGTGACCAGAGGCTCGCAGCAACCTAATCCTGTATTCCCCTAGGAGTAATGGTTCAGTATTTGCTAATTCAGTGTTCATGGTGATTTTATAGACCATAACTACTGTAATTAATGAGAATCAACTGTATATTATATGCTCACTAACTATGTGACCTTAGGGAACAACTTTAGCCTTTCTGTGCCTCAGTGTCTTGATCTGTAAAACTGCAAAATTATAGTGCCTCCCTCAGGGGGTTACTGTTAAGGGTTAAATTAATTACCATTTGTAGGGTACTGAGAAGAGACACTGGCACCAATTAAATGTTACATGTCAAGAAAAAGATTAAATAAAGGCAAACTTGGAGTTCACTATCATTAGTTTATTAAAACACAGAGACCATCCACGGGATAAATAGCAAATGGACTTGAAAAATACGTTCAGTCTCCTAAAAGACGGGCAGAAATGTACTCGGTTGGCATCAAATCCCACCTGTTTGACTGGGAATTGTGTAACCTCTGGACCTCTGAAATTTATTTTTTTAAATGGAGATGGTAATAATAGTTCCCATCTCAGGAGATTTTGGCACAGAATTTAGTAAAATGCCTGGCACGTAGTAACCAATCAATACATTTTAGCTAACGTTAGTATATTGTTATTTGAGGATCTGGTAACACCATGATTAAATAGGTAGGCACAACAATTTATATGGTGAGATCATTTATTCATGCATCTAGTACTTACTGAGCACTTATAACAAATTAGGCAATTTTAGATACAATATTCTTTAAAGCAGGGGTTCTTAACCTTTTTTGTTGTTGTTCCACAGACCCCTTTGCCATTCAGGTGAAAATCATGGACCCCTTCTCAGAATGTAGCTGCAGATAGTTTTATGACACTCAACATCAGAAGTCAGAGAAAATAAAGGTAATAAGTTGATTTTTTTCAATCCGAGCTCATGGACCCCCTGAAATTAAGGAGTCTGTGGAACCCTGGTTAAGAACACCTGCTTTAAAAAGCCTCACAACAGCCATGTGAGATACAGCTTATAGCACGAACTTTATAAAGAAGCCATCAATTTAATAAGAAAAACCTTTTGAGAAATGTAGGAAGAGATGAAACAACAATACCGTGTTGAATACCCATCACCTTCCAAGCTCCACACAGGCCACTTTACATAGGCAATCTCACAGACACCTCATTATAAACCTAGAAGATTGATACCGTTACTCCATTTTCACAAACAAGGAAACACAGCAGCTAATTAACTTGCCCAAGGTCACTCAAGTCACAGAGCTAGAACTCAAATTCAGATCTACGTGACTACATGACTTTGTGTATTTGTGGCTATCTCCTTAAAAGTTGCTTAACAGAAAAATACAAAAATGAATAAAGCCAGTATGTCAAAACTTAATTTATACTTTAGTAACTTCTGAAAAGACAAATAACTCTTATCTCAGCTAAAGTTCCTATTACCAAGGTCTCAAAGATGCCAATGTATTCCAGTGGTTCTCCACCCCCAAGGAACATTTGTCAATGGCTGGAGACATTTTTGGCAGTCACAGCTAAGAAGGTGCTGCTGGCATCTAGTGGGTAGGGGCCAGAGATGCTGCTAAACATCCAACAATGCACAGGACACCCTCACAAAAGAGAGTTGTCTAATCCAAAACATCAGTGGTGCCAAGTGCCAAGGCTGAGACAACTTGTATTAACCAATAAAATGAAATTTTTTTTGACTTTCCAGAAGGTTGTACTGTGCAGAGTCATAGTCTAGAATTACAGAGGAATAACCATGTAACCTCTTTCCTTTTCACTCCACTAATAAGTTTAAGCTTCGGCACACATTACTGCTGATACGACCTCTTCCACCACATTCTGGGCTTGGCCCACATTAACCTCCATGGGCCTCTTCTCCATGTAAATGTGAACAAATGGACCGATGCTGATTTCAAGTGGATGCAAGAAAGTCCCAATTAGCTTCTAGAAGGGCTCAGCCCAGGGAAGGAGGGTGAGGAGGGAGCTCATTAAGATTGCATACATCGAATCAGTCAACATTCTTCCAAAACATATCTTTAACCAAGCAATGCAGTCTTTTTTTCACCTGTATTTTCTGGTATAATCAACTGTGAGATGACCAAAAATTAAACTTTGGAAAGGAAAAGTTGAATCTGCTTTCTAACAGCAGGACTTGCATGATCAGTTCATAGATTTATCCCCTAATTTGATAGCCTCTACCCCTTCCCAGAAAAATTCAACTTAAGATTTATGGGTCTACTAAGGTGAACAGTTTTCCTGTGGGAGCACAAGCCTTTTCCTTAAAGTCACAGTCTAATGAATTTTATTCACACCACGGAGGAAAACATCTTGATTCCTTATGGTGTCCAAAACAGATCTATCTTTTGAAAGTGACAAGTATGCTGCTAAGCCAAGGCAGGGACAAGGAACCCTAATCTTTTTCTTACAGGCTAGATCTGTTATTGATGGCATGTGAAGGGAGCATGAATTATCATGCAAATCATAGAGCTAAGAAAGTGTTGGGGTTGAATCACATCCCCCTACAAAAGACATGTCCAAACCTTAATCTGCATGCCTGAGTGTGTAAAACCATTTGAAAATAGGATCTTTAAAGCTGTTCTTAAGAGTTGAGGTATGGCCAAACTGAATGAGGGCAGGATTTAATCCAAGGCTTCTAAGGGCCATAGCCCTTAGACATAGAAATAGAAGACATAAACCAGAAGGCAGCAGAGAATGAGGCAGATCCCCATGTGATGGAGGCAGAGAAACATGTCAAGGAACCCCAAGGACTGCTAGCAAGATACCACCACAGCCCCACAGACTTTGAAGAAAGCACAGTATTGCTCACACCGTAATTTGAACTTCTAGCCTCCAAAACTGCGAGCCAATTGATTCACATCGCTCAAGCCAACCAATGTATGGTATTTGTCTTAACAGCCCTGGCAAATTAAGACAGTTTTGGTTGTGGAAATGGGGTGCTGCTGTTACTAGTGTGTGAAAAACGAAGGAGTGGCTTTGGATTGTATCGTGGGTGGAGGCTAGAGGGATTCTGAAGTACTTGATAGAAAAAAACCTGGACTGCTGTGAAGAGAACTGTACACATGCACTGTCATGAACAGGGCGTTGGTGGAAATATGGATGTTAAAGGAGCTTCCATTGAGGCCTTAGAAGGAAATGATGAATGTGTTGTTAGAAACTGGAAAAAGGCAATTCTTGTTATAAAGTGCAGAGAACTTGGTGAAACTGTGTTCTGATACCAGATAGAAGGTAGAATTTCTAAGTGATGAATGTGGATATTTGGCTTTTCAAGCAAAGGGTGGAAGGCACAGTCTGGTTTCTCCTTGCTGCTTACAGTAAACTGCAAGAAGAAAGAGACAAATTGAGGCCTGAACTCACTGGAGTACACAGGAACCAACTGATGATTTGGAAAATTCTCAGCCTATCCAGATAGCACGCTCTGACGCGAGGGCCAGCAGCGGCTCTATCAGGGCCCTCCCTGCACTGCTGAATTCACGGAGAACAGGACTCGGGGCAAGGGTGGGGCTGAACACCCCTTTACTAAGGATATTAAGCTTAGGACTTGTGGATCCCGCCAACCATCTCAGCGGAAGTCAGGATTAGAGGTGCAATTATCCAGGAAAGATCTCTGCAAGGTCCTTTTGTCAGGTGGCCTGGACCCCTGAATTGGGAAAGCTGACAGGGGTTTCTGAGAATTTTATATGAGCAGAAACACTGCCAGCCTGAACTGAAAGGAACAGAGACAGGATGAAATGAAAGAAAATGACTTCAAGGACAGAACCCTGGAAGCAGAGGCCTGGACAGAAGACATTTCCATAGGACAAGAGAGATGGGCCTAGCCTTTGGATTTCTGCCCCAGCCTTTGGCGAGGTTTCTTCTGCCTGGCATTTAGAAGCAGCCAGCCTTCTATTCTGTGATGAGCAAGGGCAGGCCTTCTGCCCAGTGTTTGGTGGAGTCAGGGCTTCCTCCCCAGTGTTCAGGATGAGTGTGGCCACTGTCCCACAGGCCCAGAGGACAAACCTTCAATGCACAGATGCCTCTCAGAACTTGGAATCTAATTGAATTTCCCTGCCAGGTTTCCATGACCCCTTTGTTCTTCCCAGTTTCTCCCTTCTGGGGCAAGAATGTCTATCTTATTCCTGTCCGACCATTGTAGTGTGAAAGCAAATAACTCGGTTATGGTTTCACAGGTCCATAGACAGAGAGGAATCTTGCCACAGGACAGACCATATTCATACCTGATTTTAAAAATTTTTTAAATTTATTATATATCCCCACCCCCTTTCTGCTTGTTCTCGCTGTGTTCATCTTCTGCATTCTTTCTGTGTCTGCTTGTCTCCCCCCGCTGTGGCGACTCGCTGAGTCAGCTCACCGCATGGCGGCCTGCCTGCTCGTGGCGGCTTGCCCTGCCCATGGCAGCTTTGCCCTGCCTGCAGCGGCTTGCCTTCTCAAGGCTCACTCGAGGAGGCCCTGGAAACCGAACCCGGGACCTCCCATGTGGTAAACCGGTGCCTTACCAATTGGGCTACAGCCGGCCCCCCATACCTGATTTTGATGAGACTCTGAACTTAGAGTTGCCACTGAAATGACTTAAGGCCTTTAGAATATTGTGATGATGAGTGTATTTTGCAGGTGGGAAGAACATATCTTTTTGAGGTCCAGAGAGAGGGCAGACTATTGGGGGTTGAATCATGACCCTACAAAAGACATGTTTAAGTCTTACCCGATATTCCTGTGCATGTGAGCCCATTTTAAACAGGACCTTTGAAGATGCTATTATTAGTTAATGTGCAGTCAAACTGAATGGGGGCAACCCTTAATCCAATATGGCTGAAGTCCTTAGAAACAAAGGAAATTGGACTTGGAAGGAGAAGGCAGAAATGAGAAAATTCCAGAGAATGAGGCAGATCACACGGGATGGAGGCAGAGATGCAAGCCAAGGAACCCCAAGGACTGCCAGCGAGATAACATGGGAATGCTATAGACTTTGGGAGAAAGTAAGCCCAGGCTATACACTGATATTGCACTTCTAGCCTCTAAAACTGTGAGCCAATAGATTCATGTTGTTTAAGCCAACCCCTTGTGTGATATTTGTCATAGCAGCTCTGGCAAACTAAGACAGAAGGGGAAAATTGGCAGCTGTAACTCAGTCCTTAGTTTTCTAACACATCTGACAAATTTGCAAAAGGGATGGCACCAGTGCTTAAGAAAACACTGCCATCTTAACATGTAATACTAAGGGACAGAAAGAAGGAAAGGCTGTTTACTCAGGACTGCGTACACCAAATACACAAGTGAGAAAACAAAATTATTTCATCTGCCAAATATATACTGGTTAATTTAAATTGAATCACATCAAATAAAAAACAGAAAATAACAAGTGTTGGCAAGGATATAGAGAAATTGGAACCCCTTTTCATTGCTGGTGAGAATGTAAAATGGTACAGACATTTTGAGGGGTTTGCAAATCCTTAAAAATAGAATTACCATACGACTCAGAAATTCCATTTCTGAGGTATATGCCCAGAAGAACTGATAAAAGAGACTCAAACAGATATGTGAATAGCAATGTAAATAATAGCACCCTTCACGACAGATAAAAGGTGGAAACTACCCAAGTTTCCAACAGATGAATGGCTAAACAAAATGTGGTATATACATAAAAGAAGAACTTGATTCAGCCATAAAAAGGACAGAAGTTCTAATATATGCTACAGCCCAGATGAACCTTGAAAGCATTAGACTGAGTGAAATAATCCAAATACAAAAGGACATACAGTATATAATTCCATTTACATGAACTATCTAGGTAAATCCATAGAAAAGGAAAGGAGATTAGTGGTTAACAGGCACTGGTGGAAGGGGGAATAATTGCTCAGTGGGTGTGGGATTTTATTTTGGAATGAGAGGTAGCAGTTACACAACAATGCATTAAATATCACTGAATTATTCAGTTTTAAATGGTTACTTTTTGCCACAGTACACAAAACCTCACACAGGGGGTGCTCCCGAGGGCTCTTGAAACGTCATGACACGATACACAAGGCACACAGCCTCATGAAATTAGCACTCGGTTGGTGGGCCTTACCCCGGAATACATGCTAATCTGTTTCTCCAATACAACAGAGCTAGGCTCATTGATAATTCCCCTACTCGTGAACATATAACTCGCACTGTACTAGTTAAAAATATGACCCAGAGACTTAAATCTTTGGTCTGTTCATATGCTGGTTAAGCCCTGAAGCTCTGCAACTGCAGCCAATACCTACTCTCCAGTTTACTGGACTAGCCCAGCACAACTAACAAAATGATGATGATGGAC
>PVKH010042479.1:0-10824 GCA_004027955.1 Chaetophractus vellerosus
AAACCATTTTTTCCCCCTATTAGAATCATATTTACGTTTAGAGTCAGAAAGGTATACTTCATTATATGAGTGTTTTCTGGTTAAAATATTTACCTGAAAATTTATTCAGAAAGTATAAAGTTGCAATGCATATTGACAAGTGGCTATGGTTCAAGCCACACGGAAATGAAGTACGTGTATTTATGATGTCAGAGTTAAGATTCATACTCAATTTTCAGTTAATATACAGGCATAGCCAGAGGACTGACTTATATGATAATGCTTAATAGTAATCTATTGAGAAAACAGAACCACTTGTATTGTGGAAAGTTTAATTTACTAATTCCATTCTGAAAAATCCAATCATAAAAAAATAAAATAAAAGTGCATCTATATGCCATTAGCATGTGTTGAAATCAAGAGTAAAGGTCATTTCATAGTATAGAAGGATGGTAAACATTATTTTTTTTATCATTTATTAATTAAATTATTTGTACATATTTAAATAAATGCCTACTTCCAAAGAGAATTTAAGGTATTTTTTACCCTGTTGCACTCTAAACCAAACAAAATTTAAATTTACAATAGCCTAAAGTATATATGTGTGTGTATATTATGCATGTATGTAGGATATATAGAGTTGGATTCACAGTCAGTATATTATATGTCTAAAGATCCTAATATTCATAAAAGTCTGATTAATTTTGTGATAGAATTATAGAACTCTTTTTTGCCCAGTACACATGAAAAATATCATGATATATTTAAATGCTTTCTCACATCCATATTACCAAATCAGTGTCATTAATGATTGATTGAAATCTGTCTACCAGACTCCAGAAAGTATGTGAAAACTACCCCTAAATCTTAATAAAGATACATGTAACAGCACAATCCTTTTTTGCTTTACTCTGGGATGGATTTCCTTGGGTTCCTTCTATTTTTATTTTCCTTATTCTCTCCCAATGAGTTTTCATTACATGTCCCTACTATTTCCTTTTCTCTTTGAGATGTCAGAATCCCTATGATCAAGGTTTTGATTGTTAGCACCTAAATTCTCCAGAGTTTCCTTGCTATACATATATTTTTCTTTTTCTCTTTTATCTTTTATCTTTTTTTTTTTTTTTACTATTTTTATCGATTCCATTCAAGACTCTTAAATCCTGAGTCTCCTGTTGCTTTTCCAAAATATGAATTTACTGTGGGCCTGGCACAGGCTGACTTTGCTCTCAACCCAAGTGCAATCTCCCCATCTTGAAAGCAAGTCCTATCCCAAGAAATCTTTGAAGTTTTCTGTCTTATTTTAATCTCAGGCTCATGGATAACATTTCTGGTTTTATTTGTGTATGATAATCTAATATAAATTTCTTATTCAACTGTCTAATTTCTTAACAATTAAATTATTTTTCTAAGCTTTTGATTCAAAACTTTAGGTTGATCTAAAATTGGATGTCCTATTGCCCTTTCTGGCCCACCTCGGATTTCAGTTGTAACTGTGCCAGCTTTAACTCAGACCGGTGCTTTCTGCCTGGACAGTTCCCCCACAAGGTGGAAGTCCATTTAGCCTGTGTAGTAGAGCAGCCTGGAAGTGCAAGGCTAACTGCTTCAGGGTAGTCCTCCACCAGTGGAAGGTTCCTGCCTTCCATCCTTCAGATGTATTGGGGGGGGGGGGGAGTGGGGAAGGGCTGGGAGGCATTCTGTGTATTTTACAGAAGGTCCCAGGCCCTGTGATCTCAAAAGCACATGCTTACGTTGCTTTTCCCACATTCCCTACTCATCGTCCCTGGTCCCTCCCTGGGTCATCTCCTAAATAAACAACCTGCACAAAAGTCCTTGACCCAGACTCAGCTTTATAAGGAACACAGGTAAGACATTCCTCTTAAAATAAAAGAAAAACAGCACATGTCAAGATGAGAAGATGAGGAGTGACATGTTTATATTTCTCTCAATAATAATCAGATTTCATACAAGTTTGACTTCACTAGATTATTTGAAGTATATACAACATATCATTTGATATCCTTATTTTATAAATTGTATTAATTTGCAAATAGGCTCAATATTGTCATGAAAACAAAATTCTAAAATTATAGTATATATTCATATATATGGTATATATATTCCTTCCACTAGATATATGATGACAAAAATAAAGTACAGACTTTACTTAATAATAATATATCAATATCGACTCATTAACTGTAAAAAAGTCACCACACTAACATGAGCTGTTAATAGAGGAAACTGGGGTATGTGGGAACTCTCTGTACTATCTTTTCAATTTTTCTGTAAATCTAATACTGTTCTAAAAATAAAATTTATTAAAAATATGGCAAATGAAACATAAATGTACATACTCTGTGATTTTTTTTGTATTAACTTGTAGAAAAAACTAAATGAATATATGATGAAATGAATCAGCGTAGTTCTTGACTACAGGGAAGAGAGTTGTGAATTGACTTTACAGTCAAGAAAACTTTCTGGGGTCAGGAAAATGTTCTCTATCTTGATGGCAGTGAGGTTTATATGGGTGTGATCATTTTTTTAAAGCTCATTGAACGGTACTGCACACTTCAAATGTGTGTATCTAACGGAATGTGACACCTCTTTTTTTTTTTTTTTTTGAGGTACTGGGGCTGGGGATTGAGCCTGGGGCCTTGTATGTGGGAAGCCTGCACTCAACCACTGAGCCACATCAGCTCCCGTGTTGTTTTTTTTTTTGCTTGTTTGCTTTTTGTTTGATTTTTTGTTTATTAGGAGGCACCGAGGAGGGAACCAGGGACCTCCCATGTGGGAAGCAGGCACTCAACCGCTCGAGCCACATCCTCTCCCCACCTCATTTTTTTAATGTAAAAATTTTATTAAAAGGCCATAATGAAGTGTTCAAAGCCTACCTCTATTCTACCTCCTTTCTTTGTGATTTAGCTGCTGCCCGTCTAAAATGAGGCCAGGCGTTCTTTGCAGCTCTTTGCCTTGTGAGATCTTTGTACAAAAGCAACTTGATAAGTACAAAGGCTCATTGTGACTGTGCAGGGTGACTCACTGCCAATTGAAATTTTAAATGGGGAACTTTACTCTAAAATCTTACCTCCCTTTGTTTCTTGCTCTGAACACATGCAGCCATTCTTCCTCCTGCTTCTCTGATTATAAATTCTCAAAAATGAATGCGCTCTTTCTGTAGTCAGGATAAAATATTCTCTTTTCCCTCGTTTCAAAAATCATGCTATTTGTCCCAATTTTATTTTATTTTTCTTATCACTCTATTTGTTACCCAAATGTCTTTGAAGTTGTTCACCTTTTCCTCCATATGAAACAACTGTTGTGTTAAACTCCAAAGCTCTTACCTTTATATAAATGCTATGGGTGCATCTTCTTAGCATTTATATTTCAGTCTATCTAGTATTTTAAATCTCTATTTTACTGTAAAAAAAAAAGTAGAAAAGAACAAAAGGACAGAAGAGGAGGAAACAGAAGTGAAGAGGCGATGGAAGATAATGTGAGGAATTAGAAGATAGTTAGAACACTGGAAAGTAAAGAGGAAAAATAATTCAACCAAGGTAACTAAAAAGCCTGATAGAGCCACTAATTAGGTATGTCCATCATGGCATTCATTAGTTTAACTATGCCTATTGCTCTCCTTTAAGATGTTTTTTTTTTCCCCTTGAACTGTAAAGCCTTATGATAAAGAAAAACATGGCATAAAAAGTTTGAGGGTGCATCTGTTTTGAATTTCAATGAACTCCATGATTTAACTTGCCCTTTCCATGTTCTATATCTATCTTACAGGAGGTGTGTTTTAATGCAATATAAAAACTTTGGAGACTCAAAACATCCAAGGTAAACTACCAATATATACTACAATGGCTCTGTACAGAGCTTGTTTATATAGGATTCTAGTTTTACCACATTGGGATTAAGAACGTTTGTCATACATATGTAGACTGGCAATTCACTGAGAATTAGTATACAGCAAGTATAATTAAAATTATTTTTGAAAATAATTGCTTCTCTTTACAGATTCCAAATGCATCTAATGTTACTTCAATGACAAAATATCACTAAGACCTTTAAACACAATATTCTGGGGGAGTGCGAAGTGCCATTTAATAAACAGTTTTTGCTAGCAGAATGCCCAGCAACTGAGAATTTGCTACCTTTGTTTTTTCACCAAGGACTTAATGAGTGTCCAATATGTTCATGGAAGTGTGCTAAATGATGCTAACTCTATGAGAGGGACAGAACACTTAGCCATATGGGGATGATCACAAAACAAAAGGCACTGAGTCAAAAGGGTAAAAGGATTTCAGGAAAACAAAACAATCATCAGTGTCAAAAGAATAATCTTCAATTGAGAAGTCAATGATAATTGATCAAGTGCAAAGGACAAGTTTAGAAATCCAAAGTGTCCAGTCAAAGAAACCATATCAGAAAAGCTTCCAAGTATAGGTTGCATGGAGGCAAATGGGGCAGTGCATGGTCACTTAAAGGAATTCTGTACAACACAAGGTGGAGAAGAACTGAAATATGGATTTTTCCCACAAATGGACTGACCACACTGACTCTGGGCAACAGCCTCCAGCTAGTCATTGAAATGCAGACAAGCAAACAACTTTGCCAATTACAGATGTCAAAGTTGATGCAAGGAGGTTAGAAAAAGACCCAAAGCTGAAGAGAGCACAAAGAATGACATGGAGTAGCTACTCTACCTTTCTCTAGGTGGCAGAACAAAATTTGAACTAGTAATCCTTAATATACTTGCACTCAGCTCATTTCTAAAATTTATTACTATATCAAGATAGGGTCTCTGATATTCTTACTAAACAGTCTCTTATTCGTTGCAGGCAAGAACACTATATCCTGAATACATCTGAATAATCTTTGAAAACTTCTAGGCCTGCTTTGATTGAGGCAGAGATTCACATTGTTGAACAAGGTACATAATAAAGTAAAAAAGTAGTTTTCTTGCTCTCAGGGCATTATTAGGTAAATAATCTTTGCAGCACATGAAAGCAAGACATGACAGGTAGCTGAGTGTTAAAAGAGACCACAAGGCAAGCTTGGTGTTTGGCTTGCTGGATTATAAGAGAATAGAAAACATGATATTTTATTGAAATGAGGAAGCATCTCTCAATTAAAGTTAAATTGTTTTCTACCTTAAAAAAGAGAGAGAGAGAAATTGAGACCATAGATACCAAGGAGACATTCAGAAAGGAGGTTGGCATAGGTTGATGATGGTGAGGAAGAATTCAATCAGAAGGCTGGGTCCTAAAGCATGAGCATTATAGACAAGGGGCAGGGGGTGCTAGGGGAAGCTTTTTGACAGGAAAAACAGCAAAAACTGGCATATAATCCAAAATAAGTATATTTTAAATGTAGGCCCTTTGGAAGTCTGAGAGCAGATCTTACTAATTTGCTGTAGAAAGGTTTCATTAAGAAATAGGGGAAGGTGAAAACATGTGCAGGGCATTATTCTAAACCCATTTTAAAGGTGGAGAAACTGAGTCACAAAGAGTTTAAATAATGTGCCCAAGGTCAAACAACTAGTAAATAGTGGAACTAGGTATTAACCCAGACAGGTTGGCTTCCAAGTTCATCTCTTAACCACTGTCTTATACAGAATCCTTATACTGAACAATTAGAGTGTGAAGTTCATAGGCTGCCATTAGCCAGTTCTCCAGACAAGCACGATAATGGTAGAAAATATTTGTGGACAAATAAGTGAATGTTCCTCCTGTGAGGAGTCTTTCTTATCTTGTCAGTTTATTCTGAGATGAGGATCAAGCAATGCAGAATCCTCTGAAAAGCCAAAAAGGTAAACTTACCCCACTTATCTCCCTAGAAAAAGTACTCTATCTTAAAAGTGTACTTCAGCCACTCACCTGAAAAATGGCATTACAGGTGATTTTTGTCTGATTAGGTATTACATAAGGAGAGATTGCTTAGGTTATAAGGACGGGATGGCCAAGGGGGAATTTCCCTTCAAATAATCTAAATTTATGTTTGAGAGGATATTTTAAACAAACAGGGAACTTAACGAAATTCTGTTATTATTGTCACATTGACTTAGTTCCAAAAGCTGTGGCATTAACACTCATAAAACCATCTAATTCAGCCCACAAATTGTATCAGGTGATTTGTCACACAGGGAATTCACATGCAAAGAGGAGGTGTCAAATCAACTCAAGCTGCCTGGGAGAACCTTTAAGTATAATTTCTTCTGGGTTTCTATTGGGGCATTTAACTTGCTTTGGGAAAATGTCACTCATGCTTATTACTGCAGTCTTTCTTGCCAAAGAGGCTCCAGTTAATGCCCCAGCAAGGATTGCACCACGAGTCCCATTTTTCAAGGGCTTTCTAATTCAGTCATAAAAATTGGATCTGGGCACAAGCTTGTCCCAATTGTGGTGCACTTTCTAGCTTGTTTGTTATAACCAGATGTATTTAAATTTTGTTCAGCTGCTTTTGAAGGTGGAAGGAAAATGACATTTTCTGCTTTTCAGATGAATTTTGGCAATGCTAGGAATCTAAAGGGAATCTGATTTTAAAATTAAACATGAACTTTTAGATTCTATTAGGCCCATATTTTTGATCTAGGGCCACTGCCAATGGGCATTTCTATTAACAAGCAAACAGAAAATAGAACCCAGTGGAAATCATTCAGTTAAAAAGGAGCTGATAATTCAGTTCCATCCCAGCCCTTATGCTAATAGCCAGGCAATTGTGGAATGCTGTGACCTCGGTGGGACCCACATTCCAGCTCTGTGGAGCCTCAGATTGGGAGTTTGGACCCACGTACAATTTTGGTTAGAAAATTGAGAGGCAGTCACAATGTGAAGGAGGATGTTTGATAACAAAAGAAATATGTAAGAGGAAAAAACACATTAAATGTAACCAAAAATATTTCGGAGCCTAGTAGGTGTCCAAAAAGCTGACAAGGGCTCCTTCAGAGAGGAGGCCGGACCACTGAAGGGCGTATAACACTGCAAACACGGAAGAGGTGGCCGGACAGCAGAACGTGACAACATGCGCCACAGATGGCACCTGCGTGGGGCAGAGGGCTCCCTTTTACTGTGGAGAAAATGCCAACCAGGCTCCCTGACATTGACCCTCCTTTTTGCAGCAGGGCAGGTGTGAACTAGCCACTGGAGGATTTGGCAAGCAGAGGACGAGGGGCCAATGAGGAGAGGGGATGAGGGCACCTTTAGAAGACCACTGTGGAGGACCCGGGAGACTAGATAGTGGGCAGTCTCGTAGGCCAGGTTAAGGACTTTTGGATTTTTTTAAAAATTAGATCTTATACAGCACGTGAGGGCTTTTTGAGCAGATGAAAATGTAAAATGCTGGGTTTTGTTTTTTTTTTCATTTTTATTTTTGTATTTTTTATTAGAGAAGTTGTAGGTTTACAGAAAAATCATGCAGAAAATACAAAGTTTCCATATACCACCCTATTATTAATATCTTGTATTAGTGTGATACATTTGTTACAGGTGATAAAGAATATTTTAATGATTGTACTATTAATACAGACCATGGTTTACTCTAGGGTTCACTGTGTTATACAGTCTTGTGTGTATGTGTGTTTAATTTTCATTTTGGTTATACATATATATATACACACACATATATATAGCCTAGAATTCCCAATTCAAATATATAATTCAGTTCTGTTAATTATGTTCACAATTGTGCTACCATCACTACCATCCATTGCCAAAACTTTTCCATCACCTCAAATAGAAACTGTACAATTTAAGCATAAAATGCTGTTTTAAAAGACTGATCTGTCCGATGTGACTAATAAAGATATGTAAGACCAGAAATGGCAAAGCAGAGAAGTATTTTAATTAACAAGGATCAAAACTTTTGCGGGTACCAGAAAAAGAGAAAGGAAGGAAAATTGATTGGACTAAGTGTCTGGTTTTGAGTGAGACCTGGGAGGAAAGACAGAGAGAGATGTGATATGAAAACTCTAAGAGTTATGGTGCCCCAAAAGGTCCGACTTCAAGTGGGGGTTTCTCTGGTCACAGGTCTTTCCTACATGGCAGGCTCAAATTCAGCACAAAGTTTAGAGGTAGCATGCACTTCTTCGTTCTTGCTTGCCTTTTGAAGAAGAGGGACACTGGAAGATTGTCTCCTAGAGAATTTTTATGAAATTTATAGTTGTGGTAAAAATTGCTACATAGTTTCCATCCTCTCCTTTTTAAATAATCAATGGGTCCAGTTTTAGAAAAAGCAAAAACATTATAAACAAACAAGCAAATAACAACGACTTCCTTCAAGTTCCCTTGCTAATTGAGGAGGCCAAAGAGATTTAAGTGGAAACTATTTCAGGGACTTTCAAAGTTCTTTAACAGTGCCTGACTTCCTTGAAATTAGATGACCTTTCCCCTTACCTGCTTCCCCCTGTTTGTTACCTGGAACACAGATATAATGCTGGGAGATCCAGCAGCCATGTTAATGGCAATAGGATATTTAAAAATGAAAAACATGTATAATGATGGCAAAGTGGGGAGATGAAAGGAGACTGGATCCTCTATAACACAAAACCTACCATAGCTACCCACCTCTGGTTTTATATTGTGTGATCTATATATAAAATATGATCATCTCCCTCTGGGAAAATAAATACTTGCTTTTATTTTGGGTTGTTACCAGCAGACAAACATTCCTAATAGACACATTGGAAAGCAATATTTATTAGCCACAGAAATCTTAAAGATGTAGAACTTTCTTTATTATACTATCTGTGTTTAAGAAATGCTTTAGAAACAGATTAACTATATTTAGCTAAAAATGTTTTTGTCTCTGCATCTAGCAAATGACTGACACCTAGGAAGCATTCCAAAAATGTTTGTTGAAAGAATCTGTGAATGAGTACATAAATTAATAAATCCACCAGTTATGCCCCCCACTGTGATCTATCTCATTCTTCTTTTTCCCTGACATTTGGTACTGGCACCCTCATTTCTCATTTCTTCAGTTCATTGATGGGAAAGAAAGATGTAGACTCACATTAGCTAAATTTTGTTTATTTTTTAACACTTCAATATTTCAGTAGATTGGGAGGTTTACTTTTTGGATGCAGTTATGTTCTTGGAGATATGTAGATAAAAATTAATGCATAGAAAGGCTAGGTGGGGCAAAGAAAACTGTAGAGAGAAACTTTTACAAAATAGAAAAATTCTGAAAGGGTTTGAATGGGAAAGTCACAGGAAAAGAAATAGCTTTAAACATATGGAACATTTTTCAGCCTCACACACTATTAAATATCAGCAAAATAGAAAAATAATTATCTTCAATTTTCACAAATGAGAATAACAAATATCATAAAGTTGGTTCTGGCTATGGGGAAATGTATTCTCATTTCTGTTGATGGGAGTGCAATTTGGTGTAACAACTTTGCTGGGCAATTTGGCAACATCTACCAATATTGCAAATGTATATTGACCTAGTAATTTCTTTCAAAGGAATTTATTATACAAATATACTTGCACATATGCACAGAGATGTCCATGCAATAATGTTTGTTATCAATGGTAAAAAAAAAAAGGACAGAAAATACAGTTTCCACTGATGAGTTCCCTATAGTTATCTATTTTATATATTATGAATAAATTATTTATATAATGCAATACTAAACACACTAAAAAATAATGTGGATCTCCATGTACTAAGATAGAAGAATCTTTAAGATATATTAAGTGAGAAAAACTACATGTAGCCATTGTGAGCTTGTGCTTGTACATTTATATCCTTTTAGGACATAAAACAATCAAATTGTTTAGTGTTCTTCATCTTCTTAAGGTCACAAACTGGAATTTTACCCTTGAGCCAGTTATTTAGTAAGTTTTGTCAACTGGAAGAGGGTATTAGAATGGTTCAATGCAATTTACCCCCACTGCTGGAGAAGGAAATTAAAGTTATCTTTTACACTGACACCATTCTATCACTTCCCTATGAGGCCTATTGAAAAGTGGTATGTAATACCTGGACTAAGAATCTAGTCCAGAAGTAGGTCCTAGTAATATGGGAAAGCAAGCTCTAGTTACTCTGATGAATACTTTATCTGGTTCATGGGAAAATTAAATTCTCCTTGCCCTTGGGCTGATCAGATCAGGCCCATGAGATGTTGTGTACCTTCTTCAGCCAAAACACCAGCAAGGTTATTGGTCATTAAATTATCCACCCCGTAGTCCAACATTGTTATTTGATTTAAAGATGTCCTACAGTAGCGAATCCCACAGACCTATTATCACTGTATTTAAGGTTATTGCCTTTAATTTGTTTCAAATTTTCCAGCCCTTCTGCATTGCCCCTAGTGTCTTTTTTTCCTGCTGTACCAAAATACAATAGAATGGAATGCATGTGAATTTTCTTTCCTTCTGTGCTGTGGCTTGGTTATGTTACTTTGCTAGTGTGCTAATGACTCTATATTTCATTGCCTTGAGTGTTCTCTCATCCCATCCCCAGTTTCCTTATTTTAGTCTAGGACATTCGTCTTTTAGTTGATAACTTTAAGGTTCAGTAGTGGACCTACTTCAGGTTAAATAGTTCACGACAATGACAAATATCTAAAATGATAGGTATCCGGAACATGACTGATATTTTAATTTTGCTTGGTTGTGATCTCAAATTCCAAAAGGCACAAATGTGTTCTGGAAATTTCACACAAGTCTGGCAACATTTCCACTGTTTATTCTATATTTTTGAAAGACAATGTGGCATAGCAGGGGAGGGGGGAAAATAGGCTCTGAGTGAGGGAGAACTGGTTCTGTAACCCAGGACTGCCACCAACTTATTGCATCACCTTGGAAAAGTTACATAAACTCTCTGAGCTTTAGTTCA
>PVKH010042480.1:0-10813 GCA_004027955.1 Chaetophractus vellerosus
CACTGGGGACCAAACCGGGACCTCCCATGTGGGAAGCAGGCGTTCAACCACTTGAGCCACATCTGCTCCCCTCAATGATATTTTATTGCAAAAAGGAATAACGGAGGCCGTGTTGTTCGGCACTGCAAGCGCTGCGGTCGGGGCCCTGTCACCGCCGGCCCTGGCAGTGGACTCGGCCTGTGGTTTGTAACTTGGGGACTGAAGCTACTCACACGTCCTGGCCCTGATGGCGGCGGCTGTCCTTGCACCGCGACTCCCCTCTCGCGAAGCCACAGGCGGCAGGGGCCGGAGGCTTCTACTGGCTGCGCTCCTTCCCTGCCGGAGGTATTGCTGGACGCTGTGCCAAAACATTTGCCCCTTTGCATGGAGTAAAGGTTTTATTACAAGCTCACAGTCCCCATTACAAACATTCAGGAGTGTTTTCTACATTGCGTGCTGTTCCCCAAAAGGAAGGGTCCCTTGGATTGTATAAAGAACTGGTGCAATGATGATTACAATCTTTCCCCATGGTGCAATCCAGTTTATGGCATCTGAACATTATAAAATGTTAATCACTGCAAAGCTGGGAGTTTCTGGTCATGTACACAGATTAATGGCTGGATCTGTGGCAGGTGAAGCTATTCTGCTCTTTGTATTGGATTGTAGGTGTAAAATGGGGAAGAGGGAAACTGTCACCATCACTATTTGAGA
The DNA here is from genome assembly GCA_004027955.1 of Chaetophractus vellerosus. Lineage (NCBI taxonomy): Eukaryota > Metazoa > Chordata > Mammalia > Cingulata > Chlamyphoridae > Chaetophractus > Chaetophractus vellerosus. The sequence goes on from PVKH010042480.1 coordinate 691, forward strand.
TAGGACGGCAGTTATCCCTGCTGACCCTCTTGACGTGCTTAGAGTTTGCCCAGCATTCCAGGAGTAAGGGGAACACACTTATACAGGAATTATTCATGCATTCAAAACAATTTATGCAAAGGAAGGTGGTTTCCTTGCATTTTATAGAGGCCCGATGCCTGCTATATCAGGAATGGCTCCGTATGCAGGTGTTTCATTTTTCGCTTTTGGTGCCTTAAAGAGTGTTGAGCTTTACTATGCTCTACACTTTTGGCAGGCCTTCTTCCGACAATCCTAATGTCTTAGTTTTGAAAACTCACGGTAACTTACTTTGCGGTGGTGTTGCTGGAGAAATAGTACAGATTTTTAGTACAGACAATATCCTACCCATTCTATGTAACTCGTTGGTGAATGCAATTAGGAACTGTTCTGCCAGAATTTGAAAAGTGCCTTACAATACGGGAGACAATGAAGTATGTCCATGGGCACCATGGAATTTGAAAAGGATTATATCGTGGTTTATCTCTTAATTACATTTGTTGTGTTCCCTCTCAAGCTGTGGCTTTTATAACATATGAAGCAATTGAACTTATGAAGCAATTTTTTTCACCTAAACCAAAAAAAAAAAATCCTATTTTTTCCCCTTTCTAAACGATTGGAGGAGAAATAAATGTTATTTCATTACTTGAAAGGGGATATTTACCCTGTCACAGGAACCACTGGCATTTTGGTACTTGATTTTTTTGTGGGGGGAGGGTCACAAATCAAAATAACCTTTTTTGGTGTCGAAAGTTCTACTCTGGATCATTGAAAAAAATTCCTAAGCTGATGCTGGCTAATCAGTTAGGTTATTTGGAAGTAGAACTAACTTCAAAATGTGTTTCAAGAAGTTGCCATTAGTTTTATCTTGCTATCCCAAGCTTTTAATTGTAATCATGATTTTCAAAAGATTCCAACATTGTTTGTTGTTCTTAAAATAAACAGGTTTCATTATATTGGAACAGCAAGATGAGAAGAGAATTCCTTACATTCTGTAAAACATAGCCTAGAAGCCAGTGTTGAAGTATTATTCTTACTACTTCTCTTCTCATTATTCTAATCCATTGGATAAAATGATAAGCATATTTTTTTCCTTCTTTTGTTAACAAAATAAATGTTGTGTTTACAATGCAGCCATGTAGAGACTCAACAGTAAATGAAGAATTTTCAGGTATTATTCAAATGTTATTAGCAGGTACAATGGGAGCTGTACATGTATTTTTAAAAGTCAATATATTTCCTCAAGGTGGTAATAATAAATAATGAATGTCTTTGCTCTGACAAACAGATTAGCATTGTAGATTCATTTTTTTTTAGATGGCTGGTGTACACTACAAAATTTATTTAAGTGGACTGTGAAATAGCTATTAATGTAGATGTTAATGTCAAAGAATGTTTCTAAGGTATTATGTCATGATATGTCAACTAGTTCTTCTATGTAAAATAATTTTAGTGCAATGTAAACAAGCAGAGATGTAAAATATGATTTGCATTGTTACTCTTTATATTAAGAAAATGGTTTAAAATGTTAAGAATTGCCTTTACTGTTTTTAGAGCACTGATGTGTTTTTGTTTAAATAAGAATGTCAGATATGGGAGGGGAAAAATAATAGTTCTAGCCTCAGAAATAGTGATTTGTAGAATTAATGTGATTTTTAAGGCATTAGAAAACTAAGTTGAAAGTGTTGTTTCTGCTTTAATTATTTTATTTTATTTTATTTTTGTCATCTCTAGGTAAAAATTTGATGAACTGCTCTCATTTTCAAAGACTTTATTTTAAAATAAAGATGTACCTTTGTATGATTTTTAAGTGTACCAGCAGGTGGAAATACATGTGTTCTTAAGACTATTTTGTAAATTTTCATTTCTGGCCTATACTCGGAGATAAATATTGTTATCAAGTCTTAAAGTAATTTAAATATAAATATAAAACAAGTAACTCAGTCATCTTATCAATGAAGGGACTGCAAATATTTTTTAAAATAAAATTTGCAATCTCTGTCTGCTATCGACTACATAGGACAATTAAAAAGAAAAAAACAAACAAAGAAAGAAATAATGGAGCAACATAATGGAGATTTAGAAGCTGTAGAGTTTCTGCCTAGTTCTGCCACTTTCCAGCTCTTTGACACTAGACAAGTTATTCAAATGCTCTTGACTTTCATTTTCTTATCTGTGAAATGAAAGAATTAGACAGATAATCCTTAAACTCCCTTCCAGGCATAAGCCTGTGCATAATCTGGATTCAAATTCCAGGTAATTGTCTAATTCTGTATCCTTGGACACACTTCCCTGAAACTTAGTATCCTATATCCTAAAATAATAATAACAATATGTGTCTTACAATGTTACGTGAAGATTAATTGAGACAACATATGTGAACATCACCAGCAAAGGGACAGACACATAGTAGTTCCTTTAGTACATGTGTAGGAGCCTTGCTATCAATTGTTTGGCCAAAACAAAAATAAACAAACAGAAAGTTAAGTGGATGATTGGAAGATTTTTCCATTCAAGGGTTTCTGTATTTTCAATAACTTTGCTTGAATATGGAAGACCCTTACCTAGGCAAATTATCTGCTATCATTTGAATAGATTAGCAGAGGTGAGAAAGATCTGAGTAAAGAAGAAATAAAAAAGAAAATACAAAGTAATAAACAGACTTCAGAGCAACCTGGAGCCTGTAGAAGCAACAGGCCAGTCATCGACCAGGCAAGTTTGTAAGGTCACTGCCATAGAATAGAAAGGACTTGACTCCAAGAGATACAGAATCTGTGAGCACAATTGCATTGGTTTGTAGGGTTTGTGCTTCTTACTCTTTTACAGGGGCACCCAGTAAAAGACCTGGTATGAAGGGAAGGTGATGGAAGTAAAGCCAGACGTTGTGGCAGAGAGAACTAGATTTCCACCAACAATGCACAGTCTTCCTTCCATGATATGAAGTTTCTGCAAGAATGAGACTGCCCAGCCAGAGCCTAGATTTCCCATTTCCATTTGCACACACATATGACCTCATGACCTGTCCCCACCAATGGCATGCATGCAGAAGTGATATGAGGTTACCTTCTGGCCTCTTTTCCCTCTCTGAATTAGCTGCTGGGTGGAGAGATAATAAAACCATAAAGATGAAACTATAGATCACAGGAGCCCAAGTTCACCAGCTCACCACCTCCAGGAGAGGTGCCTTTGACTCAGGAATATTCGTGTTGAATGTGACATAAACTATAAATGTATTTCAATACTTTTAAGCCACAGACATTTTGAGATTTATTAGTTGTTCCAGCAGGAAGGAAGTATGATACAGCAACATGGGTAGATCTCCAAAACATACTGAGTGAAAAGAGCTTTACACAAAAGAGCATAGTCTATATGGTTCTAAAATGGGAAAAACTAATGGAACAATATCAGAAAAGATCGGAAAACTTGTTGCCTTTGGAGGGTGGATGTAGGGTTTGACAGAGAAGAAACACAGTAACTTTCTGGAGTGATCTTAACGTTGTATACCTTGATGAAGGTTTGGGTTCCAAAGATTTATACGCGTAAATGTCAGCAAATGTACAGTTAAGATGTATGCACTTCCTTGTACATAACGTTCACATCAAAAGAAAAGCTAAAAACAAATTTGGAACTGTAGCTAATGATATGTATGCTGCAGAAATTAGAGCAAAAACTACTGACATCTATGATTTACTTGGAAATGCAAAAAAAAATTAAGATGGACAGATTTATAGAAAGCAAGTGTAAAAATGTTAGTGGTAGATTCTAAGAGATGGGCATATGAAATTCACTATAAAATTCTTTCAATTTGTCTGCATGTTTGGAAAATCCCACAATAGATTATTTAATAAAATAGTTTGGATAGAGGGACGGATTTATAGAGAGCAAGTATAAAAATGTTAGTGGTAGATTCTAAGAGATGGGCATATAAAATTCACTATAAAATTCTTTCAATTTGTCTGCATGTTTGGAAAATCCCACAATAGATTATTTAATAAAAGTTTGGGAAACATACTCCAGAATGAACTAGAAAAATTTCCCTTTCATATTCAGGCAGCAGAGTGAGGGCTCTTTTAAGAGACAAGAAGCTGGGAGACCAGAGAGGAGATAAATAAAACAGTCTAGGTGAGGGAAGGTTGACAAACCCATTAGTTAGAAAATATCCTTTTTTTCTGTTGTCCAATTGCAAATTATCTAATGGCTGGGCTCTATAGGGGATCCCTACTTTCCTTTAGCTAATAACCTAGAATGGCACGTCCCTGTCCCTTTCTATTATAGCATTTATAATGAGATCAGAATTAAAGTAACAGGGTTACCCAAACTTCATTAGAAAAGAAAAACCTGGCCAGTTCTTGAATGCCAATAGAACTGATGGATCCAACAGGGGGAATATTAACCAGAGTATCGTTTTATCAATGTGTTTTTAACATTATTTATACTTTCTTTTTTTTCTGACATCTTAACTAATAAATGTTAGTTATAGTAATTTTGGAAAATTGAGAAAAGCTCCACCCCCCCCCCCCCGAAAAAGGAAGAAACAACCTTTAAGTTCAGTGTGGCTGGACTGTAGGATGGTGTACGTGACCTTGGCCTCGAAAGCTTTGAAGAGTTTGTAAGGGATAGTCACCCTGTACAGAGGTATTGCTTATTTCCACCATGGGGAACCAATGCGCTTTAAGGTTTTTAGAAGAATGACTCTGGCCACAATGTGGTGGATAGATAAGAGGAGTAAGAGGTTGTGGACAGGAGGACAAGTTGAGTGGTGGAGTAGGTGAGGGGTGGTGGGTAACTCTAGGCAAAGGAAGAATTAGATTTGGAAGATCATTCCTCAGAGAAGTCAACGTGATTTGGCTACTGACAAGCTATAAACATTGAAGGGGAGAGAAATGAGGAGTCAAGAATGAGTCAAAGATGGCTCTGGGGTTTCTACCAAGGAAGGCTGGATGGATGGTGATGTCATTGACTAGGTCATGAAATCCAGAGGGGAGGTATGTTTTCCAGTGGGGATGAGATGAGATAATGATTCTTTCTGGTTTTGCTCATGGGACTGAAAGTTCCTGTTTATAATAAGCAGGCACTCCTCTTCAGTTTTGCTGAACTGTATTAGATTCAAGCATGAAACAACAGCAAAGTCCATTGTATATTTACTTAAATGTTCTTTGACCAAACACACACCTAGTACCCATCCTGTTTATTGTAAAGAAGTAAAAGAGAACCCATGGGACTATGACCTTACAAAGTGTTGTTTTTGGGTGCTTAGCATATTTCTTCAGTTCAAGAGACCATCAATCCTGAACCCTTGTAGGAGACTTGGCTGAAAGAAGTATGCTAGTTACCTCAAGTTGTAATTCAAACTTGAGAACAGAGAACACTTGCAAAGGATACCAAGCACAGCCCAGAATATAATTATACTAACCAGAGAGGAGGTCTACCAACATGATCAGTATCCCATTAGCTATCAAAGTAGAAAAGAGAAAGAAACCTGTATATTTTTGCAACTGTCCTGTGAAAAGTACATGCTGGTTACTTCATATTCAATTTTCAGAATAAACCAAGAGGCTGAGTATTGTCGAATAAATTTTATAGATGAATGACTAAAGAGAGGTTAAGTAAATAGAACAACTTTTCACTGTAAGGGTGTGACTGGGTAGGATTGGAATCCATGTCAGTCTCAATCTAAATCTTTGCTCCGTACACTCTCTGATGCCTGTATTGGAATTAAGGGGTAGAAAAAAAATCAAATAACTTGATATGAATCACTATGAGTAAAAAGGTGCAGGGAGAAAAAGAGAACTGTGAGAAGCTAGACTCTCCAAAATAAGCCAAGTAAAAATCATATAGAGTTTCAACAATGCACTGCTAATTAGCTCTAATACTTAGATCTAATGTCAGGTTTTCTGAGGGCTGTGACATTCATAGATGACTAATTAAACTGTGCAGCAAATCCATTTCATCTGCTGTCATGACACAGCCAATCAAGACTGGCTTACTGTTTGCTCATTTGGAAAATGATTAGAATTCCCATTTAGACTTAATTACAGTGCAAAGGTTGGCAATTATCTTCTCTATAGAAGCATCAGATGCTTCAATATCGCTGTGAACATGTGCCTATAATTATGTATATAATTTGTCTAGCAGAAACTGTAACCCAGTCATTACGTGGATCTTATGCCTGTAATCACTGATAATAAAAATACCAAATGGAGAAGTGGTTTGGTGGGATATTAGGACCGTTACAATATGAGAATCTGTATGCATCTCTTAGCAGAAAGTCAGTAGCAACCAACAACTCTTGGATTGCTGCCCTCTATTAAAATTAATTAGGAAGTGTGAGAGAAAGGTGAAAATTATGGTAGAGTGAAAGCACAGTACAATCGTTCTCTAGGATTTGACTGTGGCCATTAAAAATTCCATAGGTTCCTCCTCAATCCAACATATCTAAAACCAAACTCATTAATAACCTCACTCCACCATACCTGCTTGGTCTTTCCTGTGTTTGCTGTGTTGGATAAAGGCAACACATTCTAGAGCCTTCTATAAACATTATCATCTAACTTCTTCCTTCCAATTCGGAGCTGTAATTCATTAAATGTTCTTGAGCATGTCCCCTTAGCGCATTGCCATGACACCTCCACAGTTCAGTCTTTATCATTGTTGTATGGTCAGTTTCAAGAGGAAATACGTATGTTTCTGCCTTTCTCTAGTCTTTCCCTTCTGCCATTCGTCTTCCACATTGCTGCTGTATGGCCATTTCCAATCACAAATCTAATTATGTCACTTTGAATACCTACCATTTCCAAAACAAGTAATTAGCAAGGCATAGTAAACATTTTATAATTTGCATTTTGTGTCAAACTTATGCTTTCTTGCCCCACTTTGAAATTTAGTAGCTAGCTTCATTAAATGGTTTACTGGATATATAATGGAATATGTTCGTTTATTTGGTTATCTCTTGCAGCACAGATGATTATCCTAAATGCACTGACTAAAAGCAAACATTTTTATTTTTCTCACAATTTTATGGGTCAGAAACATAGGAATGACTTGGCTGGGTGGTCATCTCTGATCTACATTGCATCTTCTGGGGTGGAAGAATCATCTTCCAAGATGGTGTCTTCATGCGATGTTTAATGCCGCAGAGCTCCTTGGCGTCTCTCTCTTCATTAGCTTCTCATTCTCCAGGGTTTCTCCACTTGATTTAACTTCCTGTGGCATGGAGATGTAAAGGAAGTTTCACTTTTTTACATGAGGGATGAATTTCAACAGGCAGAGACTAGAAACTGCCATACTAGTTAAAATCTATGATGACAGAAAGTGACATGGCCATGCTTCTGCCATATTCTCTTGGTAAAAGCAGTCAAGGAGTCTCTCAGATTCAAGGGTATGGGGACATCTAATCTGTCTCTTGATGAACAAATGGCAAGGTTCCATTGCAGAAGAGCATTAGGATGGGAGATATTATGTCCATCTTTGCAAAATACAATCTCACATACTCTGGTTTTCCTTTCTTCTGAAATGCTAATCCCTCCTTCTATCCTAGCCAACTCCTGCTTGGCTTTGAAGGTCGACTCTAATAGCAGTTGCTCAACTATTCTGTCCATTCTCTAAGCAAAACCAATCCCTCTCTCTACAATACCCATATAGTACTCGATTGAAGCCTCTTTTATCCTAGAGTGGAACTTTATTGTCTATTTACTTACATATTTCTCTCCCCTGCCAGAATGTTAGCATGAAGTCATATCTTATTTCCTTTAGAATCCCTAGAGTAAAATGCAGAGCCTGGGGCATAGTAGATGTTGAATACATGTTCTATTGATCATGAGCCTGAATAACTGAAAGACTGAATAAATGGCTCTATTCACACATGATAAATACTATGTACCCTGTATACTTGTGTAGTCCCTAGAATAAGTTTAATACCTTGCGGTAACCATCCTCTACGATGGTCTCCCTTGGTCGCCATCTGGAAAGTGCTCTTGTGGAGCACTTTCCCACACTGGACCGGAGTTGGTCTATGTGACTAATAGAATGTGGTAGAAGTGATGGCACCCCCAAGCCCCCTCCCCTTATCACTGGTTTTGGGAGAAACTTGCTGCCATGTGGTAAGCAGTCCTATGGAGAGGTCTACATGGTAATAAGCTGAGGCCTCTTGCCAACAGCCACGTGAGTGACCTTGAACCCTGGTCCTCCAGCTGCAGCCAATTCTTCAGATGTCTTCAGCCCCAGGTGAGAGCTCGACTGAAATATCAGAAGAAACCCAGAGCCAGAACTTTCCAGTTAAGCTGCTCTGAGATTCCTGACCCTTAGAAACCGTATGAAATAATAAATATTTGTTATTTTAGGCTGCTAAGTTTTGGGGTGGTTTTTATAAATGTAGCAATAGATAATTATTTATTCAGTAATAATTATTTCTGAAAAGTTTCATTAAAAGTAGCAAGAATGAGAAAGTTCCCTTTTTCTTTCTTGGATTTTCGGCCAAAATAGTTTGTTGTTATTAGGACAGATGCCTGGGTGGTAATTTCTATTTGAAGCCAAACACCTGGGCTTTTTCTTCATTACAAAGAATCTCTCAGTTACCACGAAGAGAAAGTAATGATCTCACTTCTGGGAGTGAACATTTGTGTTAATTAGCAGCATGATGAAGTATAACATGTTAACCAATAACTATTTGTACTTAATCTTGCAACGCATTTTCCTGTAGAAAGAATATAATGTCAAAGGAATAAACATTAAGCCTCTAGATAATCATACCTTGCAAAGTACCTTAGTTTGAGAGCTTCCTATTTCAATCCCTAACTGCCAAACTGATTATTTAATTGAAAGTAAGGACCTTCATTTTGTTTCAACAAAATTGAAGATCGGGAAAAAAAGTGAAAGATAATGTCTTATTTATATATTTTTCCAAGAAATTCAAGATTTTAAAGAAAGATGTAAAAAATATAGGATGACTCAGGATTCAACTTTTTTTTACATTCCAATATGCTTTATGATGTGCTTGTCTTTATAATTATCAGGAAAATTCCATAAATTATAGACATAGTAAACATTGCTGTATTATTATTTTAGTTATTCTTCAGTTTACATGAAACTGTTGAGCCATATTCAGCTCCTCACCAAACATTTATAGAATGCCAACTCTTTCCTGGCCAACAGCTAGGATCTTACTAGAATCTTGAGTACAAGAAGCTCGAAGTATGGACTTCCAGTATCAACAAGGCTCAGAAAATTATCCTTCCCCTGGAAATCATCTGAAAGCCACAAAAATTAAAAAACGAACAAGCAATCTCATACACTATATCCAGTGAAACTAGGAGAAGCATACAATTCCTAGACCTCAAAATAGTTCTATGGTCTGTGAAAAACAGCTGATACGGAGCGGAGGCCAAGAAAACACAGCAGATTGAAAAAATAATGGAGAGGTCATGGTGAGAGACCTCGGCAGTGATGGATCTAGAAAGTAGCAGCACCAACATCCTTCTTAAGGGAAGGGCAAACTCTGAGGTATAAAACCTGCATTGCTTGTTTGCAATATTACACATAGAAACTGGGCAAGCTGGGCTGGGGCTAAAGCCTTCATGGAACCAATTTGGTTCAAAGAAGCCAAGGAGGCAGGGGTACTCAAAGAATCACACAGGTCAGCCATATTTGCTGGAAGTTAATAATTCTAAGAAGAGGGCCTTCTAATTAGGAAGACCTGCTGTCCTGGCTCCTTCCTACAAGACATTCTTAAAAGTAACTTGTCCTGCAAAATACAATTTATTCTATGACGAATAATTTAAAGGAACTTGTATAGCATTGCTACAAAGATTTAGAGGGGGCCGGCTAGATAGCTCAGTGGATAAGAGCGCGCTGGTATACCACATGGGAGGCCCCGGGTTAGTTTCCCGGGGACCTCTCCAAGCGGGCAGACAGCCTTGAGAAAGGCAAGCCACCGTGGGCGGGGCAAAGACACCGTGGGCAAGGCAAAAAGCTGCCACGGGCAGGGCGGAGCACCCACAGGCATGGCAAAGTCATCTGTGAAACACGGAGGCTGCCTGCAAAGCGCGGAAGCCGGGCAGCCGGCAATACACGGAGCACTGCTGCCTGCAAAACACAGAGCGGAGCCGCC
>PVKH010042481.1:0-10819 GCA_004027955.1 Chaetophractus vellerosus
CAATATGCCTAGGTGTAGTTTTTTTTGGTACTGATATTCTCTGAGCTTCCTGGATCTGTGGTTTGGTGTCTGTCATTAATTCTGGAAAATTCTCAACCATTATTAGTTCAAATATATCTTCTGTTCTGCCTGCATTGACGTTTGTGCTATAACCAATAATCTAATACATGAGCCATGTGCTATGATTATGTTACTTGCCAGAGGGGAAATGGTTGGGAAGGAAGATATACATTTGTGGGAAGTCAAAACACAAAGACAATTAGGTCAAATGAAAGGGCAATCTAGCCCTTTAGCTGTCTTAGTTATAGGGAATGTTTAATGGTGTTACATAAAAAGTGGTATGGCATTCACCTTCCCACAAATTCCAACCAGGAAGTTACCCTTTCTGTATAAAAGCTGTGCAGAATGATGACTGTGTAGAACTTAGGTTATAAAACAGAACATAGTCCCTTGCAAACAAACCTTTTTCCATTAATTAGCATGAATTTTGCAGGCAGTAATAGAGAGAAGCAGCCTCCTTAAAATCTCTTGCAGAAAAAAAAATCTGTATGCAGAAAGATGTACAAACACTTTCATCACCAAAATGTAATAAAGGTCTCAATGCAAGAAAAGGATATGCCAACTTTGAACACCATGGATGAATAGCAGGACATGGGGGTGGGGTGGGGTGGGGAGTGGTGGTGGTGGTGGCAAGAATTGACCAGTGTGGAAAGAGAAACCAAGAACCAAATTAAGATATAGACACGGACATATTGAAGGATGTCACCAAGTCCTTAGTAAGAAAAGTAAAAATTATCAGAGCCCATGTTTATTATTTGTAGTTTAATTTCCTTGGTTGTGATTAAATGTATAGTAAATTGTATTTAGCTCTTGTGCTGTAGTGTAAGTTCCGTTATATTCATTACTTTTATTGTCTTCCTTCAATCTCAAGTTAAATGTTAAATGATTATTGGGACTAAGTGAACCCTGTCAAATTATCAGATTTAGTAAAACCAAGAAGGCGACATCTGTAAAAGTTTCCTTTAAAAAACCTTTGTTTGGGTTTGTTTTATAAACCACCCCTATTAGCAAAACTCTGATCACATATTCCAGTATGTGTGTTATATGCTACTCTACTAATATATGAATTTTAAACATAAAAGCGTTTTTAAAGGATGAAATAAATGTATGCAATACTTTAATATTTTATTTTACTAATAGTGCCAAAACTTTTTGCTCTCACTAAAAATATGCTATTAAAATACTTTACAAAGAGTTAAAGTACTTGGATGAAGTAATTTGGTGGTTCCATATTCTCCCATTTAAAAGCATTTTTTGGGGTATAATATTCTGTGTAAATTCAGCTTATTTCAGCACTTGGTTTTATGGTTGTCATAGCTCAAACAAAAGCACAATAATGCCTAGATCCCATAGGAAGAAAGAAGTTGCATAGCTAGTTCTGTTTGCTAAATAACAACACTCATTTTTTTTGGTCCCATTTCCCAAGTGTGCAAAATTTTCACTAATATATTGCTAGTTTCTATAGTCTTGAGATCAATCAGCTGGTTTAAAATTAATTCAGAAGGTATTCTATTTACTTTTTAATCAAAAATTATTTGGAAGATTTTTAAACAGGATAGAAAATTCTATTTACAACATGAGGATCTTAAGAGTGACACATCATTCTCAGTAATAAACTCATATAACAATGGAATATTTCCAAACATCCATCTTCAAAACACACTATTATCATGACCATATTCAAAAGCAGCCTGCTTGCTTGTTAAACATCTTTAGGGGAGAGGATGTAGCTCAAGTGGTTGGGCACCTGCTTCAATCCCTGGTACCTCATGGAAAAGAACAAAACAAAACAAAAACCTCATCTTTAACATGAAGGCATAACATTGAGTGGTTTTTTTTTTTTCTTTTCAAAATCTTGTTGAGGCTCTCAAAGACCGCATTAGGTAGTCCTACCATGTGGTCCCACAAAATATTTTCCTTACCCTATAACAGCACCTTCAAACAGTATAAAATTTAAATTGTTCTTTCTTCTCATTCTGTTATTCCCATTATGTTTATGTTATACTTTTAGAAATTGTTCCACTGTTCTTGGTATTATATTCTTTTATATATTCCTTTTTCTCTTTGCATTTCAGTTTTGGAAGTATCTATTGACACACCTTCAAGCTCAATGATTATTTCCTTGGCTGTGTCCACTCTACTTGATGAGCCCATCAAAGGCATTCTGCATTTCTGTTAGTTTCTGATTTCTAGCATTTCTTTTTGATTCTTAGGGTTTCCATTTCTCGACTTACCCATCAGTTCTTGAAAGTTGTCCACCTTTTCCATCAGTACCCTTAGCATATTAATCATAGTTATTTAAAATTTCTGGTTTATTTCATTATCTCTGCCATATGAGTCTGGTTCTGATGCTTATATAATGGCTGTTATCGAAAAGTTTGGGCCCAATAAATAAATATATTTTGAGCAACCTACTCTGTGACCAGCATTGTTTTAGACCTTTTTATGGAAATCCCATGGTTTAAGATCCAGCTAGCTCAGTGCAGGTTTAGTTTACATCCGTTCTTATGCTTAAAAACTTCTCCAACTCCCACAGAAAGTTCATTACATTTCATTCTGTCAATGAAACAGCATTGGAATAATTCTGACATGAAAAGAGCAACATAAAATATTCTTTGTTTTTTACACTAATGGAATGGATAATATATAAATCAACAAATATAAAGTTTATTAACTTTTCCTATTTTAATATATTCTTTGTATAGTACCAAAGTGCTTTTTTATTTAAAAAAAAACAAACAAATCACATTCTCATCTGAAAACATGTAACAATCCCACATTTCTCAAAATAGGATTTAAATTCAATGGTTTTAGGTGAAATCTTTATACACATAATCCTGGTTCTATTTTCAAAGGTAGGCGTGTTTTGTCTTCACATTCATTAGGGTTCTTTACATTATGTTCTCATCAAACATTAGAATTGGGAACATTCATGCTATATAAGGTTTCACAAGTTATTTTTATAATAGACATAAAACTTACCTATACATGCAAAGAAGTTTCAAAAATTATTTAAAGGATCATATTAACTTGTACAAGTTTATGCTACATTGCATATGTCATCTTAGAAAAATAAACAATCTTTTCATTTGTGTTACAAAACCACATTGTCTTTACTGCTATTGTTTTTAGTTACCCCTGGAAAAATAGAGCCAATGTTAAGACTACCTACTGTCCTTGGCTGAAAGTTAATTAAGGTGCCTTTTTTCTTTCCTAATACTTTTCAACATCAGTCCTCTGAACTCTCACTTGGGTGCTTCCTGGACATTATTGTCTTTACATTTCTATTCAGCAGGTTAACAGTTTTCTATCCACCCTGCTGACATCCTTTGTCAGACCACTTTTGAAGATTCCTGCTTTTGAAAGAGCCTTGCTACATTAAGATGCATGTTCTTTTGTGAACAAATTTGGGAACTAAACCACAATAAAGTGCTATCAGAGAATTAATAAAACAGAAAAGATCACCCTCTGGGTAGACATAGCCTCAAACGGACTAGGCTTAACAAACAGGCTGTCTTCGCAAGAATTAGGAAAAAAGCCCCTTCCTTTAGATACACGCAACCTCATAGCCAGGGTACACTACTTGATTAGACTGCAGGATGAATTTCTACCTGCACTCATAACATTGGGTGTATGTCAATCGGCACAGTACAACCCAAACTGTATGTGTTGGTGCTGCTGCAAATAATGGTATTTTTCTAAATAAACTGGAATTTGAGATTTTTTTTGAGCACTGATTTTAAGGTGAGCTTTTTTTTTTAAAGCTCAGTGTTCAAAATAATAGTTCCAAGAAAGTATCAAATGTCACTCTAAAGTCAAAGGATCACACAGCAGGTTAAAATCCTTTTTAATTATTTTGAAATTTTGGAGGAATAGGAAAAAAACTTCTAATAAGAATTTTCCAAGTTTCAACTAGATTGTAGAGGGCTGTCTCTAAAACCTGATATAGTTTCACATGTATATACATGCATTTTGACAGAAAATGATATAATAGTCATTTATATTGGAAACAAGGTTTGCACGCATGCATGCACTGTAAAGGATCTTTTCATTCAATTTAAGGTACTGGTACGAGCAATAAAGATTTTGAAAAGCCAGTATGTCCAAATAACCAAAATAATATACAAATCAAATCATATGAACGAATATGTTGGGAGCCATATAGGATTTCAAGAAATTAAGACTGATAACCAAAGTTAATAATTAGTGACAAAGTATTCAAATAATGCTCAACAGCATTGATTTTTAGTGAAAAATCGCCATTAGTTGTAAATACCTTACTCCTGGAAGAACATACTCAAGGGCAAATACTTTTTAATCCTTACTACACATAAGACAGTTCAATTTTTTTTGTCCAAATATTGTATTGCCAAGTGCCAGCTCAAAGGCAATCCTCACATATATTTCAAAACTATCTATCTAGAGTTCAATGCCAAACTTCCTCTGTCATTTTCTAATACCAAATAAGAAGAGTTTTCTGGAAGAAATTATTTCTAAAGTTTTACAAAGATAGCTAATTAAGAATAGGGGGAAATATATTCCATATGGTAGCCTTTTTAACTGGGCCACATTCTTATACTAAGTACACCATACCTACACTATAATTATGGTTGATTTTTTAAAATAATTTGTGGAGGAAAGGGTGTAACACAAAAATGTTTCTGGCTTAACTAAGGTAAACCCATTAACTGAGGAAGATTAAAAAACAAAATTACCACTGGCATAAACACCTTAAAAATTTCAAATTCTGTACAAAAATGGAGATGTGTATTGAGTTGACTTCAATTTAAATATTGCCTCAATATAAAGTATATTGTTTGTCAAGCAAGTAAAAATGTAGAAATGTCAATGTTTCTGGTAATAATGATTTTCTGAATCCAGGAATAAAACTGAGTAATTTGTTCCTTTCTGTATGAAATTTAGGTTTTTATATGTGATATTGTCAGTTATCTTGGACTCTATTTAGTATACTTTAGATATAATTAGAATATCCAAATTTATGCTAATTTCACTTGAATTAGTTTTCAGTGACATAAAACTATCATTACTCATAATAAATCTTATGAACGTAGTATGTAAAATAAGATGAGTCAGTTTATCCTACACTTTTTCTATAACAGGTATTCAATTTTGTAGGAAAATGCAACCACCACCTTTATTGTTAATATTTACATTTGGTACTGTAAACAAAGTTGGCAAAAATTCTAAGCATTTTAATATATATTTATAAAAATTTCAAGAATATGATCCTTATCACTTCTGAAAAGTATACATTTTTTAAAGACTAAAAGCCAGTAAATGTAGAAGTGGAAGGGGAAGAGAAAAACATTGACAACAGATTATTTGAATTTTCTTCTTCCCAGATATCTATAATATCACATGTGCCACTGTTTTCGGTATAGCTTGTGAAACCCAAAAATTCTGATTTTTCTTCACTAGTCTGAAATAAGTCCAGTAAAGATTGTACCGGTGAACTACAAATTCTGTTTTCTTCTTGTGTAGTAAGAAACTCAGTTCTCTTCTTATCTGATTCCACATTTGGTTCCAGATTTTCTTTTTTATTTCTTCCTAATAATATTTTAACTTTCCGATGGATTTTACCAGAAGGTAAACTATCCATACTCTTGATGTCACATTCATTCGGTTCCACAGGAAGGCTATGGGACGGAGTGTTTGCCAGAATTGTTAGGTGCTCTTGTGAACTGTTTATTGCAGTCAGACCAGAATCATGACCAAATGTTGAATTAAGGTCCTTTTTCTTCAGATCCTTTGCTGGAAAAAGCATAGCATCTGAATTCTGTTTCAGTTGAGATGCACTATTATTCTTACTAAAATTAGAAAATCGTATAGATGCCTGTAGCCCACATGGACAGTGATCCGTCCTTAGTTCTTCTAAGTCACTTTCATTTACAATGAAATTATGTTCAGAAACATCAAGAATGCATCCTTGTTTATTTTTATGTAAAGGTAGATGAGTAAAATTCTGTTTTATGTCATTTTCAGCTGGATTTAACAAAGAATATTTGTTAGTCTTTTTCTCATCAAGTTCTCCCAGTTCACTTGACAGGCAGGGGATGGGTTCTGAAATATATGTAGGTTTTTGTTCAGGTTCCTCCTGGGTTTCTTTATACAGGAAATTCTGCTTGATCATCTGCACAACTTTATTTTCCCTTAAGGCCTTCTGAGAAATATGCTTCAGTTCTAGGTGTTCTCTTGGCTTAGTTGTTTTTGTAGTAACAGGGGAAAGGGATCCAACACTGTATTTTATTCTTCATAGGAAAAAAAGAAAATAATTAAAACAGTTGCTATAAAAACAAATTTATGTAGTTTAAAATATCTTTTTAATTATTTAAGAAACCTATTTAACTTATAAAATATCACAAAACTATAGAAATCTTAATATTTGGCCAAATTTAATTTAGATGCTTTTGAAGTCATTAACTTTATATAATTGAAAACCCTTCTTATCTGCATTCTTCCCCTCCATCACAAAGGTGACCAAAATGCTGAATTTGGTGATTCCTGTAATAGACTTTGTCAAGAAGGGAAAGTAACCTAAGGTAAACACTTTTGGTAGTAGGCAAGAGAAGAATCAGTTCTAAACCATATTTACATTCTGGAAATGCAAATTCCTTCTAAAACAGCACGTTTTATATTTATTTTCAGTTTAATAGTGTTACAGTTTGATATAATTATGAATTCCAAAAATCCATATTGAATCATGCTTGTAAACTAATCTGTTCATCTGGGCATAATTGGGTTATGATTAGGGCGTTGACTGGACCAGGTCAGTAGGGCGTCGAGCCCCGCCCCTCAGTGGGTGTGGTCTCAAGTATAAAAGGCAAGGCAAAAGGCAGAGGGAGCAGATTTGAGAAGCAGTTCTGATGTTGGAGAGGACTCCCCAGGAGAAGACAAGTAAACCGTTCGCCTGATAGTCTACAGCTGCAGCCCTGGGAAGAGAGGAACCCAAAAAGCCTGAACCCTGGCAAAAGTAGGCAGCTGTCTTGCTCCAACATGTGGACTTTGATGAGGGAAGAAACTTATGCTTTGTGGCCTGGTAACTGTAAGCTTCTACCCCAAATAAATACCCTTTATAAAGACCAACCAATTATTGGTATATTTGCAAAGGCACCCCTTTGGCTGACTAATACAAATGGTTTACTATTTTAGTGAAATTTTAAACTTATATTGCTAAATTACCTTTTCTTTTTAGGCATGTCCCTTTCATATTCCACAAAATCAAAAACTAGCTTAGATACAATATCATCAACAACTTGATACTGGTTACTCTGTGCAAAGTTTCTGTGTTGCTCACTTAGAAGATGCTAAAATAAAATAAAAAAGCATATAAATAACAAAACTCTATTTTAAAATCAGCAGATATTAGGTTTCCAATAACTACTCCAAAGAAAATATCCTTTACTCAACTTCAAAAGATGTTAAGAAGAGTAACAAGTCTGAGAAACCAATAAAACTACTTCTTTTTGGTTTTCAAAGTATTCTGATTTTCAATGAGAACAGTACTAACTAATTTATGGTTAAATGGAACTGAAAACAAGCTATATCAGAAAATGAAGATGAGAGTAGCAAAAATAACAGTAACACTTAGCATTTAGCATATGCTAACATTTTTGGAGAGCACTTTTCCTTCTACTACTTTATGTTATCCTTATACAATTACCACTAAGTAAGTAGGATGGAGCTTATAAAATATTAAATAAGTGAAATGTTATGATTTAACATACAGGAATCGAAAACATACAAGAATTTAGTAGGTATATTAAACTAATGAACAAACAACATTGAATACTGTCAAGTATTAAAAATAAGAAGTTCATAAGCTAGATCCTATATCCTATCATTTTCTGGCAGCTGATCAGGGAATTGTAACTAGAAGCTTGTACCAAGAGGACCATGGAAAAACCTCCTTTCTTTTTTCCTAGTTCAATGTAATTTTAAATTTTAATGATTTGACTGCATTTCCTAAAACCATATTTTCTTTAAGTTACCAGAACCCAGTCTGGAATACATATAACCTTACTTGCAAAATAATTTACCATATGCAAATATCTATGTCCAGTAATGTTAAACAAGAGAATTGATTAAAATTTTAAAAATAAACTTCAATTCAATAAACTCAGATTTATTCATGTTCTTGGAAGGAAAAATAATTTATTAATTTAAATAAATTAAGTAAAACAACCCCTGACTTTTGTGTAGTTTCCCCTCCACCTTCACCCTGTACTTTTTTTAGGTCTTGATTTAAATATCACTTCCTCAGTTGGGCTTCCATTGACCCTCATTCTAGTTTAAATTCATTATTACTACTGCACATTGTATTTCCACTTGTGTAATACTCATTACACTTGCAAAAACACGCTTGATATCTAGCTTTTCTACCAGACTCATAAGATACATCTGCGTTGTTTATTGCTTTATTTCCAGTATTCAAAAATATTTGTTAAATGAGTGCCTTGATTACAGGTGGAACTGAATCATTGTGATATATGACTCAATAAACAAAAGAATATTTTATTGATTCTCAGCGACTAAAAATATACATATAAGTAAAAAACTAAAAACTGATTTAAAATATTAGTTTTGATGGCCAATATGTAATCTCAGTGATTTCTGGAAATGAGATATATTTCTGAGATACTTTAGCTTCTGATTAAAAACAATTTTTAACTGCTACCTGTATTATTTTCCTTTACTATAAAAATAAAACACAAAAAACTGACTTGAAGTGCTATTATATTTTGGGTTATAAAATAAACTTCAATTTAGAGTCTAAAGACAGAGCTTTTATGAATTAGGTATTTTAAAAGTATTTTTTTTCTCGTTAACCTTCCTACCATCTTCTACCAAAACCAACAATACCAAACACCAAAACAAATACCTCTATTATTTTAAACGTTGATAACTTAAAAAAAAATTTAATAATTATTAACCATTTACTATGTGCCAGTCACTGTCCAAGATCACACAGAAAGGAAGTCACGATTTAAACCTAGCCGGCCTGGATCTTGCTCTTTCCAACAGTTTACAAACTGTAACAGCTCCCATCTTTAAAACTTTCTCGATCCTATATACCCTTTCAATATGGTATTTCTAATTCTACTACCTCAGAGAATTTACTCTGCTTTCTCTTCTCCTTCCACTAGTAAATGACACACCCATTTTTTAATTGCTCAGGCCCCAAATACTAGTGTCATCCCTGATTCTTCATCTTCCACTCCCAAATCAAACCTAGGCAAATCCTCTTGGCCCCACCTTTAAAATATATCCGCAATCTGACTATATCTCATCACTTCTACTACTACTGCTTACTACAGGCCACCATTATCTGTTTTTTGACTCCACTGATCACTTTAACTTCCGACTTCTCTACTTGCTGTTCCCTCTGTCTGGAAGGCTGCTCCCCTAGATAGCCACAAGTCTTGATACTTCCCTTCATTCCGATCCCTACTCTCAAATATAGGTGCTCCTTGTCTAGTCTAAATAATATTTGCAACACCCCCATTCCTGCTTTGTTTTTCATAGTATATCTTATGTTTTCCATATATACTTCTTTCATAGCATAATGTTATTTATACTTTAGGATGTTTTTATCCTGTGGCTATCTTCATACCCCAGAGAATGTAATCTTCACAAAGGCAGGGAAACTGGTCTCTTTTGTTGACTGCTGTTCACCCAGAGCCATGACTGGTACATAGTAGGTACTCAATAAATATTTGTTGAGGAAAAGCATAAAAATGATTTTTCAATGTATATTCTCTCCTTTGAGTTTCAAAAATTTAAGATATTTCTATAAAAAAAGAATTACTACTTATAATTATCAAATTGTAAACCACAATTAGAAAAATAAGCTAAAATTTAAATAGCAAATATTCATAGTTTTAGAAATATCAATCCCTTATATATAAAATCACATTTACAGTTTCAAGATCTTCATATTTCTGCAAACAACATTCACAATATCCTTTTTTTTTCTTCTCTTTCAAATGGAGCTGAATTGGGGTTCCATCATATTTATCACCATCTGTTTGGACTCTGATAGAAAAACAAAGTAAAAGAATTAACTGCTAAATATACAGAATGATTTTTAAAAATGTATAGTTCTCATCTATCGTAACTATAATGTTACAAATTTGCACAGTGATTTGTATTAGAAAACAAATACTTTTGAAATGCAAACTAGGAATGTAAATTAATATTCTGGAGAATATTTCAGATAACTTAAGAGAAATAACACATTTATATTATTTTAAAATATTTTCAAGTCTCCCTTCCTCCATCTATCTAAAACACTAAGTTTCACACATTTAATACAGATTCAGGGGAAATAAAAATATACAGGGGAAAAGTTTAACTGGAATATTTTTTAGAAACACACATATACACACATATACTTCATGGCATAAAATGCATTATTTTAAATGTTTAAAATAATTATACAGGGCCCGGCTAGATAGCTCAGTGGATAAAGAGCGCGCTGGGGTACCACATGGGAGGCCCGGGTTCGGTTCCCAGGGACCTCTCCGAGCGGGCAGACGGCCTTGAGAAAGGCAAGCTGCCGTGGGCGGGGCAGAGCTGCCGTGGGCAAGGCAAGAAGCCGCCACGGGCAGGGCGGAGCCCCCACGGGCATGGCAAAGTCACCCGTGAAAAGCGGAGCTGCCTCCTGCAAAGCCGTGGAAGCTGGCTGCCCGCAAAAAACATGGAGGACTGCTGCCCGCAAAACATGGAGCGGAGCCGCCCG
>PVKH010042482.1:0-10814 GCA_004027955.1 Chaetophractus vellerosus
GTGGTGGCTTGTTCCGTTCCAGGGTGGCTCCATTCCGTTTTCACGGGTGGCTCCGCTCCATGTTTTGCGGGCAGCAGTCCTCCATGTTTTTGCGGGCTGCCGGCTTCCGCTTTCGCGGGCAGCAGCTCCGCATTTCACGGGTGACCTTGCCATGCCCGTGAGGGCTCAGCCCTGCCCATGGCGGCTTTTTGCCTTGCCCACGGCGGCTCTGCCCCGCCCACGGCGGCTTGCCTTTCTCAAGGCTGTCTGCCCGCTCGGAGAGGTCCCCGGGAACCGAACCCGGGGCCTCCCATGTGGTACACCGGCGAGCTCTTTATCCACTGAGCTATCTAGCCGGGCCCATGATTGTTTTTTAAGTTTAAAACTTCTCTAATATAAATATGTTTTAAAAAGTAAAACACATTTCATATAGAATACTTAGAAAAAGAAATATAAACCTTCAAACAAAATTCACTCTTAATCTTATCACTTTGATATAAACGTTGGTAATATTCTGGTCCATTGCATTCCATCCATTTTTTTATTAGGATTTTTACATATTTAATGTCATATTTTATTCAGATAGATGATAGAAAGATAGATGATAGATAGATAGATAGATAGATGATAGATGGATAGATAGATAGATAGATAGATAGATAGATAGATAGATAGATAATTTGTTTGAGGTACCAGGGGCCAGGAATTGAACCCAGGACCTCGTATGTGGGAATCCAGCGCTCAACCACAAAGGCATCGGCTCCCCTGAGTTTTTTGGTTTGTTGGTTTCGCTTGTTGTTTGTTTTTGTTTTTTTTTAGAAGGTACCAGGAGCAGAACCTGGGACCTTCCATGTGGGAAGCAGGCACTCAACTGCTTAAGTCACTTCCGTTCCCTATTTATATTTTTGAGGAGATATAAAATGATACATTATATCTTGAACATTTTCTCATATCATTTAAGAAATTTTGTAAACAACATTTATAAGTGATGCATAATGTTCCATCCTATAATCATATCATAAATTGTTTAAAAAACCCTAGTGCTGTTACCATTTTTTGCTATTTTAAAATTCTACCATCATGCTCAACATTAGTCATTAGGGAAATGCAAATCGAAGCTACAATGAAATACCACTTCATACTCACTGAAATGGCTATTATCCAAAAAATGGAAAATAACTATTAGAGATGATGTGGAAAGATTGGAACACTCGTACATTGCTGGGGGGAATGTAAAATGGAACGGCCATTGTAGAAAACAGTTCAGAAGTACCTCAATAAGTTAAATATAGAATTACCATATGACTCAGAAATTCATTCCTGCGTATATACCCAAAAGAATTCAAAACAGGTATTCAAACATCCCACTGGTTGTTTAAGAGTAAGTAGTTTATATTCCACATATTTGTGAATTTTCCATTTCTCCCTCTGTTATTGATTTCTAGTTTCATTCTGTTGTGGTCGGAGAATATACATTGCATGATTTCAATATTTGGGGATTTATTGAGACTTGTTTTGTGTCCATACATAGTCTATCCTGGTATGATCCATGTGCACTTGAAAAGAATGTATATTCTATTTTTGTTGGGTGAAGTGTTCTATATATGTCTAGTTGATTTAGAGCCTCATTCAAATCTTGTATTTCCTTTGTGATCTTCTGACTAGATGTCTTATCCATTCTTGAAAGTGGTGTATTAAAGTCTCCTACTATTAACGTAGAACCATCAGTTTCTCCCACAAAATCTGTCAGTATTTGCTTCTTATATTTTGGGGCTCTTCTGACTAATGGAATAGAATTGAGAGCTCAAGAACCAACCCTCACATTTATTACCAACTGAGTTTTGACAAGGTAGCAAAGACTACTCAATTGGGAAAGAATAGATTCTCCAACAAATGGTGCTAAGAAAACTGGATCTCCATTTGCAAAAAATAAAAGAGGACCCCTACCTCATACCATTATACAAAACTCTACTCAATCAGAGTTGATCTATCAGAGCTAGAACTATCAAACTCCTAGAAGAAAATGTAGGGAAGCATCTTCAGGACTTTCTGTTAGGCAGTGGTTTCTTAGAGTTTACACCAAAAGCACAAGCAACAAAAGAAAAAAAATGGATAAATGGGACTTCATCAAAATAAAAAAAATGTTTGTTCCTCAAAGGACTTTATCATGAGAGTAAAAAGACAACCTACACAATGGGAGAAAATATTTGGAAACCACATATCCTATAAAGGATTAATATCCAGTGTATATAAAGAAATCCTACTCAGTCACCAAAACTAATAGGCGTTCCAAGCTTCCGATTCAGCTTGGGTCACCTGTGCTAAATTAACCAAAATAAAATGTAACCTCATGGGTGGAGATAGGGAGATATACACTAGCATAATATGGTCTTTTTATTTTAATGATTATATTTAATATTTATATTCTTCAATTGAACTCTGGTTATGACATTAAACCAGGTGAGCAATTTGAAGGAAAAAATGTCATTGTGCCACATGAAATTCTTATTAATAAGCAATAAAATATATTTCTTTCCATAAAATAAAATCCTTCAATTTAACAAAAAAAACAAACAACCCAAATTAAAAAAAGGGCAAAAGACTTCTTTCCAAAGAAGCTATACAGATAGCCAGAAAGCACATGAAAATATTCTCAACATCATTAGCCATCAGAGAAATGCAGATCAAAACCACAATGATGGGAGTGATATGCTACCCACACTGCTCAATAAATCCCTGTTATTGATTAATTGATTCAAGGGGTGTGAAAAAGGTGTAGGAAGACACAATGCGACAATGTCCAAGGTCATCATTTATCAAGGGAGGTGGAAAAGAACAGGTTAGAAGAGAACCAAATCCTCTGAGGAGGGAAGACAAACTTGTTCTGATGGGACAACACACATATAAAAACCAGGTAAAGATAACACAGAACTACCATATGACTAAAAGACTCAAACAGATATTTGTTCACCAATGTCCATCCCATAGCAGCATTATTCACAATGGCCAAAAGGTGGAAGCAATCCAAGAGTCCATCAACAGATGAATGGATAAACAACATGTGGTATAGTCATACAATGGAATATTATTCAACCATGAAAAGGAACAAAGTTCTGGTGCATGCTACAACATGGATGAACCTTGACAACACTGCGTTGAGTGAAATAAG
The DNA here is from genome assembly GCA_004027955.1 of Chaetophractus vellerosus. NCBI lineage: Eukaryota > Metazoa > Chordata > Mammalia > Cingulata > Chlamyphoridae > Chaetophractus > Chaetophractus vellerosus. Next base: position 3,149 of record PVKH010042482.1, read on the forward strand.
CCAGACACAAAAGGATAAATATCATATGATTTCATTTATATGAAATACCAAGAATAAGCAAGTACATAGATATAGAAAGTAGGTTACAGATTACCAGGGGCTGGGGAAGGGAGGGAACTTAGGCTTAATGAGTACACAGTTTCTTTTGGGGGTGATGAAAAAGTTTAAGTTATGTGTGGTGATGATGGCCACACAATATTGAGAATTTAATTAATATCACTGAGCTGTGCACATGAAAGTGGTTAAAATGGGAAATTTTGTGTTGTATATATGTTACCACAATAATTTAAAAAAAAACCCAATAAGCAAAAAATCAAAATGCACACACACACAAGATGCTATTTCATACCCCTTAGAATGGCTGCTCTTTTTTTAAATAAAGGGAAATAATAAGTGCTGGAAAGGATGCAGAGAAATAGTATGGTCCTTCATTGCTGGTGGCAATGTAAAATGATGCAGCCACTGTGAAGACAGTTTTGTGGTTCCTCAGAAAGCTAAGTATAGAACTACCTTATGACCTGGCCATCCCACTACTAGGTATATACCAAAAGAATTGAAAACAGGGCTTTGAACAGATATTTTCACACTGATGTTCATAGCAGCATTTTTCACAATTGCCAAAAGATGGAAAGAACCCAAGTGTCCATCAACCAATGAATGGATAAAATGTGGTATACACATACAATGGAATATTACTTAGCCATGAAAAGGAATGAAGTCCTGATACATGAGACAACATGGATAAACCTTGAAGAAGGTTGCACATATATTGTATGATGTCACTGGTTTAAAAGAATTAGAATAGACAAACTCCTATTCAGAATCTATTCAGAATCTAGAATAGGGATTACCAGGGGATGGGGTGGGGATAGGGAATGGGAGATTATGGTTTAAATGTACAGGGTTCCTATTTGGAATGATGGAAATGTTTGGTAATGAATGGTGGTGATGGTAGCACAACATTGTGAATGGAATTAGCAGCACTGAAATATATATTTAAATGTGATTAAAAGGGGAAATGTTAGATTGTATATATGGTAACAGAATAAAAATTTCAAAAATAAACCATGGAATTATACTACACAGTGAACCCTAAGTTAAACCATGGGCTATAGTTAATGATTAATAGCACAATATATTTTTTTTAATGCTCTGTATTTTTGGGGATAAATTCAAGCTTCCTTAAATCCATACATGCTCTTGAAATTCAAGGGCATTTGCATCCAGATGAAACAAATGACCTTAAGCAATCAACAAGTGTATTGAGTTCTATCCTGACTACATGGCTAGTTAGAGAAAAGTGCAACGCAGGAGTCCAAATTTTATATGGTGTTTGAAACTTAATATGAGTTACTCCTGGTGGTAAAGACTGAAAAAAAAAAATACTGCTCTCTCTCTGGTGAGGATGTTTTTCTTCAGTCTGAGTGACTAAATCCCACTAATTATTTCAAGTTTCTAGTAACTACAACCTCCTCAGAGAGGTTTTCTAGAGCCACCATCATCCATCCACACTCAGACTCTGACCCATCCAAACCAGGTCTCCCTACTATCACCTCTGTTATGGGTTGAACCATGTCCCTCAAGAATATAAGTTCACATCCTATGCCTCAGTCCCATGAATGTGACCTTATTTGGAAATAGGATCTTTGGAGATATGATTAGTTAAGAAGAGGCCAAACTGCATTAGGGTGGGTCCTAATTCAATATGCCTGCTGTCCTTATGAGAGGGAAATTTGGACACAGAGACAGACAGACACAAGAGGAGAGAGAGAGCGCCATGTGAATCAGAGACAGAGACTGAAGTGCTACAGCCACAAGCCAAGCCACAGACTGTCAGTAACCACCAGAAGCTTGGAAAAGCCAAGGAAGGATTCTCTCCTACAGATTTCACAGCATGGGCCTGAATCAACACCTTGATTTCAGACTTCCGGCCTCCAGGAGGTGACACAGTTCATATTTGTTGTTGAAGTCGCCAAGTTTGTGGTACTTTGTTCTGACATCCCTAGGAAAATAATCCTCCCTTCTGCCATAACCTCCCATCCCACTCCTTCTACAGGGTGGTGATACGCCATGAAGAAAACATAACTCCGTATTTATTGGTGTCTTTGCCTGGTTAATGTCCGTGTCCCATTAGGCTGTGTACATTATGAGGTGGAGGCCATGTCTCTCTCATTCACAGCTATTTCCTGTGTCTAGCATATGGTGTATGCCCACAAAGGTATTTGCTGAATGGATCTCTCCACCATTGCTCTCCTGCCTCCAGTCAACATGCCTACAACTGCAGTTTCCTTTGTCCAGTACCCTGACCAAAATAATCTTCCTATGCTGAGTTCCCTAATAATATGACACCAAGAGCACTCCAGCTCAACACACGCCTCGTCACTGGCTAGGACTTCAGCCCTGTATCCCTGTCTGCTCCCCTACCCTGAACTGAGCCAAACAATGTAGGAAGCCCAAAGACCTACTTCCTTTACAACTCATTTATCTTATAGCTAAGGCCAGGGTCATGCCTAACCACTCATCAGCTCTCTCCTCTCTCCCCTAGGCCGCCCGTGGATCCCCAAACTCCCCCCACTCCCCGCCCCTGTGGCCCTTGGGAGATGAGGATGCTTCCTAAATGGAATGCACACCCAGCCTCAGCTTACTGCTCTGAGTGCAGAAGAGGAAAGAGAACCGACTTGGAAGTAAGTGGCTAAAGGCACAGGGTGTTTTGTTTTGTTTTGTTTTGTTTTGTTTTGTTAATTGAGGTGAAATTCACATAATATAAAATTAACCATTTTAAAGTATACAATCAGTGATATTTAATACATTAACAAGAGTGAAAAGCACAGGCTTTGAAGTCTCACATGCTGAGGTTTGCGTTCAAATTGCCAGTTGAGCCACTTTGATCTTAGAAAATCACCTAATCTCCCTTAAACTCAACTCCTCATGTGTAAAACAGGGATAAAAATCCCTCACTCAATATGCTGTTCATATCTCATACAATGTATGAACCTCCCCCACCCTTAAGATAGAAACAAGATTTAATGGGTCTCCATTTCACACTCATGGTAGGGACTGAATAAATATCTGTTGGATCAACCAGAATTGATCGTTGGATATATGCTCAATACTTTTATGGGAAGCAATTCTACTTCTCCACATGAATGTCACCAGAGCCCTGACTTAGAAATTAGCATCGTATTCCTCCTTGATGCGGAGTCTCATAACATATACCAGGATAAACTACAATGTACCATCGAGGAGTCCTTAAGAATTATAGTTCTCAAGCTGGTCAACTAGAAGCCCTGTGGGTGTTTCTGACACATGGGGAGCGAGCCTACAATGATAATATCTTCTTTGAACTAAATTCCAGCTAGAAACTTGCCTTTCATTTTAGTTTCTAATTTTCCCCAAAGCACCGCCTTATAGAAGTTCAAATGCGCACACGGTGATTGTGGGGAAATAATGAAGTCTGAGATACTCTCTTTGAGCTGTGTGGTATTACCCCAGCTGTTTGCATGAAAAACTTTTTCAAACATATAGACCAAGATGAAAGGAAGTCTTGCATATTATCACAAGCCAGCAGGACCAAAGCCTGGAAAAAAAAGTATGCTAAGTCTGAAAAAAGTGAAAAATAAGAAATAGCTGCCATGGGACTACAAACCCCACAAAGTATTACAAAAGAATTTACAGAAATTATTACAAAAGTACTACAAGAAGATACATTTGTAGGAGCAGTCTATGAGGCTGTACTGAAGATTCCAAGAAAAATGTTTTTTTTTTCCTTTCTTCCAATCTTGATTAAAAGAGAAATCAGTTTTTAAAAAAACAACGATCTAAAAACCTTTTGCTCCCTTATGGAAGCAGCCCTATCACTCCAAGCAATAAAATCAATAGCCAACTGCACCAAAGGCTTCCTGCTGCCGGGCACTGTGCTCAGCTTTCTGCATGCATGGTCTCATTTAACTCACAACCACCCTAGCAGGTTGGTCCAATTATTTTCTCTATTTTATAGGTTAGGAAACGGAAGCATAGCAAGATTTAGTAATTTGACCACGACCACACAGCTCAGTTTGACTCCAAAAGCTGAACTCCAGACTCAAGGAATCTGAGGATCAATCAAGGAACAGCCTGGATTTGTGATTGATAGTGCAATGAGTATGAGCAAGGGCTTTGAAGAGAAACATATCTCCTTTAGAGGCACCCTGACCTTCAGTGCCACTTCATAAAGAATCAACTAAAATTCTGCATGTGATCTGCAAATTCTTCCTTCAGTCAGTAGTACGCGGTTCTCATCACTCCTCTGCTGCCTCCATATTTGTGCAGACAGAGATAAGAGGAAGAAGCAAAGTTTGTCTAGTCTCAACATCATCCTGACCAGACCAGGAGTTTGTGTGCTTTCTGAAAGAAGGATACATCATGAGCCCAGGCATGGCTGATGCCAGCTTTAGGGGAGTTCCATGACAACAGGTCCATTCACTTGATAAGCTGAAAAAAGTAGAAGGGGAGTAGCAGGTTCAAAAAACATCCATCACTGCCAGTAATGACTAAAAAGACTCTTGCCAATCGGATCCAGGCCAAACCGTTAGGACAGGGTGAACTTACAGGTGTTTGGACACAAAGAGTTTGTTATCAGGAAAGTCTCCTGTGCTGTTCTCAAAATCCTATTATTCTGAAAATCTAATGGCCTCACTGAAGCATGTTCTTTTGGTCTCACTGAAGATCAGTTCCCTGCCTCACTGCTGGCACTAAGAAAGGCATCAAGCATCCTGTGTCAGGACAAATTTTTAATTTTTTTTTGAAACAACTAGGACGTTTGGATATTTTCTGGAAACAGGAATGTTAATTAAACATGACGGGGGTTGGGAGGGCAAGGTAAGGAATGTATTTCACTCCTCATATTGTATTGAACCTGACTTGACCCTCTTCTATTCCCTACTGTGCAATCAGTGGAAGAGTAAGGAGGTAACCTCTGACCTTTTCAGGAACTGCAAACTATCCTGTCTTGGGAAAACTGTCACGCCTGGTTTTCCTCCTTTTGGAACAATTTTAAGGGCCTCCAACCCCTAACATGTTGTTTAGTGCAGCACCTCCAAGAAATGTTAGCATCGATGGACCTACTGGCCTCCCCATGGGAACCTTCCCATCCTCCCCTCTGCTGTATGTCCCTTCCTCCTCCCCCTCCCACTGGTTCCCACACTCACAGAGTAAGGAAGGTCATTCTGAATACATCTGTCCACATCTCTGGAATGCCAAAGAGTAACAGCTGCTGACCTCTGTTCTGAACACATGATCCTGTTTGTCCCACAAGTAACTTGGGTGAACTCCAGCTAATACATACAATATCTACTTCCTATGGGGAATATAGGGCCAAGAGTGTATACCCCCCACCTCACTTGCCTTGGCACTGGCTGTAAAAACAACCTACTTTCAAGTACTGGATCCTAGTAATGCTAATCATAATATTAATCATTATAATAATAATTGTAGCCAAAATTTATTAAGCATTTGCTATGCACCAGATACAGTAAAAAGTTAAAAGTGTCCCAAAATTTTAAGCCTTAATTTTCCCTTTAAGTTTTGGAAAAGGCTGTACTTGTCTTTCTCTGTAAGTCTTCTAGATCATAACACACACACACAGTATTTACTAACCTCCTGTGTTACAATGGTACAGTGATAAACTTGGAGACTGTGTTTTTTCTTAGAAGTATTGGAGAAAGAAAAAAAAGAGGGACTTGGGGAGAAAAAAAAAAGGGAACGCGGCTGAAGAGCTGAGATGTTACAAGATGCCCCACAGTAATTGAAAGGAGCAAGAAGGAAGAGGCCACATTCTAAGGTGAGGCCCAGGCAAATATATTACGTATCTAAGAATCTATCCAGAAATATCCACTAACATCATAGCATATACCAAGGCTTTCATACATTTTTTAAGGTAAATTCCAGACTAAACTTGTTCTCACAGAACATAATTGGAATCACATGGAAATCTCACTCCACTCTTTGCTATGCCAAAGTGTTATAGGACTGTTGTAGAAAAATTAGAATTGTTTAGCTAGCTTCTAAGCAGAATAAACAAGTTTCCTACTCTGAAAATACACTCATTCATCAACAAATATGTGGCCAGTGCCTATGACACAGCAGGCATTTCTCTACATCTTAGAGATCCAGGGGTGACAAAGACAGAGCTCTTACCAGAGGAACTCCAGTCTGGAAGAAATGCTAAGGAGGAAGCCCCTAACTTGCCCGCAGCTGTCAGAAAAAGCTTCTCAGAGTAGGGACACTATGATTCGGAGAACAATTAAAATTGGCCAGACCAGGAATAGGGAAGAAAGGGACTTTCCTTCCAGGCAAATTATATGCTACATACAAAGGCCTAGAAGCCTAAAGGAGCATGGCTCGCTTAGGGAACCACAGGAGCTCAGTGTGGCTGGAACAGAAAGGACACTGCGGGCAGGAAGGGGGGGGTGAGAGGTAGGCAGGGCCTGTCATGAAGGCCCTTTTATGGCATGCTCAGGACTTTCACCTTTGTCCTGAGAGCAGTGGGCACCCCTCACAATACGCATCAGCACAAGGTCTGGGCTGCTATTACAGATTTAGGAGGCATCAGCATATTAGATCCAGGATGTGAAAGAGGTTTAATCTCCTACATCAACTGCCATTGATTGATATCAGCTGCTTGAATCTCTGTGTTGAAAGGGCATCCCGTGACCTCATCCCAGTTCAATGGGAGCATGGGAAAGGGTAGGGGGAGGAGAGGAAATGGCACTCCTGTGACTCCCTGATCTGGATTATAATAAAGTCACGAAGGCAGATCAGATTGCAGGCTTCTCTTCCCCACCTGTCCTTTAAATCTTGGCATTTTTCAGTGGTGGGGTTTGAGGAGGCTAATGAACTGCACCCTTTTACTTGCTGATTCAGTTCTGAATCTAAGAGGGACTGAAGAAGACAAAGGAGTCAGGCTGATGGAGGTGAAAATACGGCTGATAGAGTACTGCCGGAGAACGTGACCAAGATGTGTGGCCACAAGAGGCACCCTGTCCTGGGCATTGCTAGAAAACCTCAGGCCCACTGACAGGGGCAGAGTCTTTCCTGATAAGCACGACATGGCCCAGCACAGAACACTGGCTCTCTGCAAGCAGGTGGGTCCCAAAAGGGGCGGGCATCACGAGCCAGAGAGAAACGTGAGGTCAAGGGAGGGTTTCCGGTGGGAGCAACCTAATCTTGTTTTCATGCTCACACACAAAAGGCATGGGAGGGAGCAAGACTGAAGAAATAAAAGAGAAAGGATAGTCTGTAGAGCAAAAATGCCAGAGGACATGAGAGGAGGTGGGTGGGCATTAAAAAACCTCCTTTGAGAGCATCATGCATGGTTAGGATACCTGAAGTTATAGGAGTTATAGATTAACTAACATTGATCAGGCACTTCTCAATTCACACATGTTATCTCATATAAACCCTGTGTAGGAGTCATTCTTATTAGTCCATTTTACAGATGAGAAGACCTAGTAAGTTGCAAAAAAGGGCTCAAACATACCTTTTCCAGTTCTGAGATTGACTTTGGGAAGGCTGATGAATTCTTAGCTCCTGACTTCTTGCTATTTGGTATTAAACCATCACTTCAGAACAAGCTTCCACTAGACTATGCGAAACCATCATATTTTGTGTGGTGGAAAATGGGGGTAGG